>JABSTB010001133.1:0-13625 GCA_013756995.1 Neonectria neomacrospora | reverse complement strand
CCCCCCCCCCGACTGATCCCCGTAGCTAGTTGAAGCCAGTTGCTAAGAGTACGTTCTTCTGTGAAGCGTCGAGACAAAACCAGAGCTGCTGAAAAACCCTGCACCAACGTCAAAGTAAAGCCCAAAGTCAGAACTCTTCAAAGAATCTGCGAGGAGCCGCACATGTATTATGTACCAACTACGAAGTTTTATGTTTTAGCTAGTATAATTGACTTGTCCGAGTTCTGAAATAGTAAGGGGGCCTTGGTCCTAGCCAACGAGCGTAGTTTGTGTATTGAAGAGGATGGAATAGGATGGCAACAGCAACTATTGAAGTTAAGCGATCAAAATTGTGTCTAGAAACTAAGTGTGTCTCAACTGTACCCCGAGGGAGTTGATTTCCCTTTTCCTTCGTTCGCTTAGCCCGAATGAAATGATGGTATCGTCACAGAACAGCCCAGCCGAGGCTCGACAGCCATAACTACAAAACAGGTAAATAAGAGTGGTATCTTTGCACACATTGCACTACATATAACTTTTAATCGTACATACCATATCCAGTGATTTACTGGTATGTTTTCCTCAACGCCACCTTCCATAGTTACTACACAAGTGGAGCCTCCAGGCCCAAGAGGATACTGTCCCAATCAATGTCATCGATATCCATTCCCGAATCGAAATTATCCCAATCCGAACCAAAGTACGACGGCTCCGTAGAAGGCGTGGCTGGTGAAGGCCCCTGATTAGTTGTCGAGCCGGGTGTAAATGGGGGGACGTCACCTTGGCCCAAGCCCGAGCCCGGATTAGTCTCACTCGTCACTGGGAAAGGTACTTTGTTCTTCTTCATCACCTGTCTCAGCAGCTCTTGGAGCCGTGTTGCTGGAATAGAGTGCCCGTGTGCACCATCCAGGATCCTCCACACCTGCACCATCAGTTCTCGACTCTTGGCCTTTGCTTCTGCGTCGGTTCCCAGGCACAAGTCCAGCAGCAGCGCTATACTTGCTAAAAAGACGCTGTGAAGCACAACGGTCAACCGAAGCCTAGTTGAGACAAAGGTGACGTTCTCCCTCTCTAGTTGGCATTCCGTCTCGAGGATGATTTGCGCAGTCTTGAGGCACACCTCCCGCGAGCGTGCGTATGCAGGCTCAACGGTACCGCGAGCGAAGAAGGGGATGTGGATCTTGCAGCGCTGGCCGTGAACAAACAAGTTGATCACATGGCGCTGTACTATGAGTCCAGGAGACCGTCGTTTATCCGTGGGTAAGAGCTTTCGTAGCTCACTGGCCTCCATGGTGAAGAACGGCGGGATCTCTTGAATAAACTTTTCAATTGCCTCGTCCACTTCCAAGACGAAGTTGTACCGTACTGTGTCAGGGCTCGATGCAGAGAGGCCCATCCGATCGCTAAATATTCGAGAAAGTTCTGCCAGACGGACACGCTGAAGGAAGTAGGACATGCAAGTGGGCTCCTCGATCGGCAGGCCCACAAAGTCTCCTCCCTCGGTGAGGTTTTCATCGTCAATGTTAAGAGGCATTCGCACGGCCATATGGTTGGGGTTTATATAGTAAGTGCCTTCGTGTGGACCGGGAAACCGAGCCAGCATCCTGTGGTCTTGTCAGACTATTGCGACTGAAGCCGTAGTAGTCAGGAGGAGAACTCACCAATCTGTCGCTGCAAGATACCACCATACTCTCCGCCCAACCTCGGCTTCCAAAGCAGTGCGTCGAGGTGTCTGACTTATCATAGTATTGTTTGGGTGGTCAATGCGATGGAGTCCCAGCTCCCGACACATCACGATCGCCTTGGAGATGATAGCTCGAGCCCGAGCTGAGATACCTTCGAGGTTGCAGATGACAAAACTCATGAGTAGAAGACCTTGAATACATTCTACTGAAGAGTGCCCGTTGCGTTGTGCATTGTCCAGAAGATCTAGTGCTGCCTTGAGCCAAAATATTGCTTGCGTGTTTGCCTCTTCAAAGTCGATGAACAACCCGGTCCCCTGGTCCCGAGATGTCCACGAGTACGTGACGTCGGCGCAAAGAGCAAGTAGAAAGATGACCGAACCCATAGGGACCTGCATGCCATTTTGCAAGCTATCATAGACATGGTCCACGAGCGCGCGTAACGACGGGCCATGAACAATGTGGTGGATGTAAGTGGTGTAGGTTAGGTACTTGTCGACGAGGACTTTGGCCTCATCTCGCTGGGGGAGCCAGATGCATTTCGTCGGTTCAAAGGATAGAGAGGAAGACGGAACGGTTGGGTTTTGGAACACATAGGATGAAGACGACTGGGTAATAAAGCGGATGGGACAAATGCGGAAGACGATGTTTTCTGCGAGCACAGATTCCTGTGTGACGGATGGGCAGTGAGCAACATGACCGAATGGAAGACAGTAAGAGAGCGAGCTTACATTCAACTTTGGTCCAAGACATGTTCGTTCTAGAAACAAGGCATCCGCTGTCAAGTTCTGGAACTTTGGGGGAAGGGGTTGAGGCAGGGGTTGTTGTGGTTGTTGGGGTATAGATGGGAGCGTGTCATTCAGAACGGGTAGATCCGTGGACTGAACCACTGTCTCGACTCTCGGCTCTGGCTGCTTGTTCCGGACCACGAGAAGAGCCTCCAATCTCTCCAAACGAGCCAAAACATCCGCATCGGCAGTCGGAGCAACGCTGCCAGAAACCCTTTTGGCAGTCGTGGGCTTGGCCGGAGCCTGTGGGTCCTGCGGATCGGGGCATGGCTGTCCGCGGGATGTGCAGTTGGAGCACGGAAAGACGCGACTGCACCGCAGCTTTCGCAGCCGGCAGAAGTGACAGGAAATTGGGCGCGGGCGCGACTGTCGACCCATTTTCACTCAATCAGATAACTTGTACGAAGGAGATTGGCAGTCCCGAGTTGCACGAGTCCAGTTCGAGCCCGCGTCGAGAGGGGGAAACAATGTTAAGGAACTGGTGCAGTGTTCCATGGTCCGCGGAGTTTCCGTGGACTAAGGCCCGCGGCCCCGTGCACCTGGACCGCCAACAACCCGCGCGGCATGTCCGCCAACTCATCTGATCAACTGCGAAAATACGCCATGGTCGGTCATATTCCCGGTTTGTAACCCATGAATTGAAGAGAGATCTTTGTAAGGAACCTACTCAGTAAAGCGGGATTTTCAGTGTTTCTGTGGTTGCTATTCGCCGCCATTAGTTGCGCTTCAGTGCGCGGATCTGGATCCCACGGAACCCGGACAGAGACAAACACACATCAGACTCGGTCCTTTAACTCCAGGGTCCGAAAGGCAAGGGACAGGAGAATGATTTGACGTAAGCGTACCCTTGATCTTCCGCTACGTATCTGCGCTAGTGATGCCCTGTCATGTTGGCTTGCATCGGCCTACATGAGTCTCCCATCCACGTCTTTATAACTAACCTTGCCTCCGCGCTTTCGTCATTTCGCCTTGGCTGGACTACTGAGCACACGACATTCATTTATTTTGCATTGGGCTCTTTCTCTCAACATCTTCCCCAAAGTTCTTGCTTTATTATGTAGACTTGTTCCCGGTATTAACCAAGTAGTTGCCATCCGATCGAATCGTTACCCACCATGACTGTCGCGGACGTGGGCGATCGCTTAGGGACCGCGAGTACCTCAGCACCCCCATCCGATGAACAGCTTAAGGATCTCGAAGCCGGCTCGACATCGGTGGATCTAGACGAACCTGCCCCCCGAGATCCCAACGTTGTTGACTGGGATGGGCCGGATGACCCAGCAAACCCGCAGAACTGGTCGTCGGGAAAGAAGGCAGTGACCGTCTGCCTCGTGTCTTCAATCACCTTTGTGACGTTAGTCACCGTCCAAGACCTGTTCATTGTTAGGAGCACCGTTCTAACAGTCTATAGACCTCTCGCGTCGTCGATCTTTGCGCCTGGTATCGAGCAAGTCATGGCCGAATTCCACTCCACAAACGAACAACTTGCCTCCTTCATCGTTTCCGTGTATCTCCTTGGATACAGCTTCGGTCCCTTGGTCCTTTCGCCTTTGTCCGAAATGTACGGCCGACTGCACATCTACAACATCAGCAATGTCCTGTTCGTGATCTTCAACATTGCGTGTGCCCTGGCCCCCAATCTGAGCGGCCTGATTGTGCTACGGCTGCTGGCTGGACTCGCGGGATGCTCTCCACTTGCTCTCGGCGCAGGAACTCTGGCCGACATGATCTCCAAAGAAAAGCGTGGAGCTGCGATGGCTTCATGGATCATGGGGCCTATACTAGGCCCCATAATTGGTCCCATTGGTAAGCTCCTTCGCGGATGAGGAATGCGACAAAGTCTGGGGGCTAATAACTTGCTTCAGCGGGTGGATATCTGACCCAGGCAAAGAGCTGGCGATGGTCCTTCTGGGTAGTGGCAATGGTGGTGAGTTGCTGCGAGCTTCCTAAATCTCAGCGTTTTGCTAACGATACCTCGTCTCACAGGCCGGCGTAATCACAGTTGTAAGCTTCATATTCATGCGCGAGACAAATGCCTATACCATTCTCAAGCACAAGACGGAGAGGCTTCAGAAAGAGACCGGCAACACCAAGCTTCGCTCAGCTGCCGACACTGGTCGCAGCGCCCAGGAGCTTTTCAAGTTTGCCATCGTCCGGCCTACTAAGATGTTGCTCTTCTCTCCTATTGTTTTCCTCCTTTCGCTCTACATGGCCATCGTCTACGGGTACTTGTACCTCATTTTCACCGCCATGCCTCTTCTCTTCCAGGGACAGTACGGATTTTCGACTGGTTCCGTGGGACTTTCCTACCTAGGCATTGGCATCGGCTCAATTATAGGACTTGCCATTGCAGGCGCCACCTCAGACTCCCTTTCGCGACATCTAACCAAGAAGAATGGGGGCGAGTCTAAGCCAGAGTACCGCCTACCAGTAATGATAATCGCCTCCTTCACCGTTCCCCTGGGTCTCTTCATGTACGGTTGGACGGCGGAAAAGAATACACATTGGATTCTACCCATCATAGGAACAGCGTTCCTGGGTCTCGGAATGCTTTGCGCGATGGTAGGTTCTCCTCATTGTTATAGGATACCGTGGCTGTTTGTGGTTCTTTGTGAATGACGACTAACACCTGATAGATGGGAACCTCTGTTTACTTGGTCGACGCATATGCTTCATACGCAGCATCCGCCATGGCTGCCAGCACTGTTCTCCGCTCCCTGGTGGGAGCGCTTCTTCCTTTAGCTGGACGAAAGATGTATGACCAGCTAGGGTATGGATGGGGCACATCCCTGCTGGCATTTATTGCAGTTGCCATGATTCCGGTACCGATAGTGTTTATCAAGTACGGCGAGAGGATCCGACAGCGAAACCTGTTTGGTGTGGAGTTTTAATTGAGGGGAAGAGAAGAGGGGACGACGGCATGCTGAGATGGGATGGTTTCAATGGCTGGACCCTGGCCTGTCGGCGGGCTGCGCATCCATGGGTGTACGGAAACATCAGGTGTTAAGAACTCCGAGGCTGAAAAGTAGATAGAGACGGAACAATCCCCAATCCGGTGTAATTAAGAGATTCTTCGGGCATATAGATAGAACAAACGTAATAATTGAGACCCGAAAATGCAATTGACCAGCCATTGAATTCACAGCGTTCTGTCTTGTTGTGATTTTCGGCCCAACTCATCCACAATCTCATATCTTGGGATGAAGTGGGCTGAGAGATTGTAGGAGGATGAAGGATGCCGCCGTCATTCCCGCAGCCAATAAGGGAAGATTAAATTCCCAATGGTCACCACTTGGGCCCAAAGCGGCAAAGCGGATGAGTAATATCACGTGATATGCACCAATGGAGGAAAGCCACCCATGTAGCCGAGCATATTCCGGGCAACTGGCACGGGGTTCATCATACGATTGCTCGAATTTGCTCCGGCTTGACTCGCCCAGCAATAAACCTCGTCCCGACGAACCTCCTCCACAACCTCCTCGACCCGCCGCCTCGCGAACTTGCTGTCGAGAACCCTCCCAATTGACGTCTCCGAGCATCCTCCCCTCCGCCTTCGCCATCGCCACCGCATCCGTCACAATGCTGCGCACTTCGGCATCGAACTTGCTGCGCACGAGCCTGGTGCGCAGCTCGCCCGCTTTCGCGACCCGAGCCGCCTCCACTCACGCCATCTCCAACCCGACCCTCGCCAACATCGAGAAGCGATGGGAGGGCATGCCCCTTCAGGAGCAGGCCGACCTCTGGATGGCTCTCCGTGACCGCATGGGAGTCAACTGGAACGAGCTGACCCTCCAAGAGAAGAAAGCTGGTGCGTTTTGAGCCCGTCCACCAAAAATACCTCCCGCGTAGCCGAGAAGCAGCCTCGTCACCAGAGCCATCTCACAACCACCAATCCATCTCGCTCCCGAGCATCAATTCACTCCACAACTACTGCACTGCACATCAGCCTTACATCGGGGTTTCGCCAGAGCCTCAATTGCATCATGTAGTCAATTCCGTTTCCTGATTGGTACACGGAGCTTGATGCAATGGTTCTCAGTTGGCGAACACCCCCTGCGTTTCTCTAACGTGCGTCATGTCCAGAAAACTAACTCAAACTGTCTCAACAGCGTACTGGATTGCGTTTGGTCCTCACGGCCCCCGCGCTGCCGACCCCCCCGGCAGCGGTGCCCGCGTCCTCTGGGGCGTCGCCCTCGGTCTCGGTGCCAGCGTCGGCATCTTCGGTGTCATCCGCTTCTTCGCCAAGCCCGTTCCTTACACCATGTCCCAGGAGTACCAGGAGCAGACCAACGAGTTCCTCATCGTAAGCCTCGCCTGCAACGGTCCTTTATCGAGAGACGCCCGACTGACTTGTCTTCCTCCAGAACCAAAAATCCGACCCCTTCACCGGTATCACTTCGCCAGGATACGCCGGCAAGGGCATGGTCCAGTCCCCTCCCAAGGGCAGCCGCGACTAGAGTCAATACACGACGCCTTTTTCTTTGTGCTAGAAGCTGGGGTGGCTCATGGAGACGTATCCGTGTGTAAAATGGCCTTGGAGCATGGATATGGAGGGTTTCGAGCTGACTCCAGAGAAATCAAGCCTTCTTGGTGTAAATACTGTACTACAACAACGGAACCCGAGTCGAGTCATTGTTTGAAATTTGTCGCTTGTATTTCAAAGACCCATGAATACGTGCATATGTTGTCTCCCAGTTTCCCAGATAATCCATCTAACTGCCGAACCATATTGCTCCAAACGCCAATGCGAAGCGTAGTGTTTTTCAACCACCACTCTGCCCAGCTTCCCTATACCTTTCAAATGTCTCTGTCGGATCCGTCTTGGCCTGGTTCAGCTCCTCCTCCTGCATTCGCCTATCCAGTTCGAAACGGCCATCCTTGCCCCAGTATGCAGCTTTCTCCGTACCCCTTACACACGCCTCGGTGACGAGCACGTACGGCATTGGGGCATCGAACATTGGCTCCGCTAGAACCCGTTCCATCTCCATTTTCAAACCGCGAGCACCAGTTTCCGACACAGCAGCCCGCTCCGCGACAGCGTGCAATGCCTTCTCAGTAAAGTAGAGGCGAGAGGGATATGTCTCGAAGAGGGCTGTGTACTGGGCGACAAGACTATTGCGAGGCTCGGTTAGGATACGGAACAGGTCGTCGGTGGAGAGGGGACTAAGGGCGCAAATGTTGTGCAGTCGGCCAATTAGTTCCGGGATAAAGCCAAACGCTTGGAGATCCGCGGGGGTAGTGAGGTCCAGTGGTGTGAAGGACGGTGCGGAGAGCGCGGTATGGTGTGGGAGATGGGTGTATGACTCTGGCGGAAGAACCTGTTTTGTGCCAGACATGGTTGAACGCCCGCGGAGCTCTCCTCCAAAGCCCATAGACGGCTTAGCAACCCGCCTCAAGATGGCCTTGTCCAGCCCGACGAATGCACCGCAAAAGACGAATAGGATGTTGCTAGTATCGATTGTATACTGATCGACCTTGCCGCTTGGCGGGGCGGCTTGGGGCGACGAGGACGACCCCGCCGAGTTATAGTTGGTAGTAATTGGCGGTGTTGACCTAGACGAGCGGTTGTCTTTGACATTGACGGTGACTTTGGTTCCTTCGACGAGCTTCAAGAGAGCTTGCTGAACGCCTTCGCCACCAACATCTCGGCCAGTGCTGGACTCTCTCCTGGCGATTTTATCGAACTCATCCAAAACAACAATCCCGTGTTCGGTGGCCCTTATATCATAGTTCGATTCGATCAGGAGTCGCTCGATGCAGGTTTCGACGTCTTGTCCGATGTATCCGGCTTGGGTGAATGAATTGCAATCGCAGATTGAGAAGGGGACCTTGATCTTCTTGCTCAGGGTCCTAACGAGTTATCAGTAAGCTGTCGTTGAAAAGGACCGGGCGACTTGTAGTAGAACACACTCTAGAATATAAGTCTTGCCAACACCAGTTGGTCCTAACAGCAAAAGATTGCTCTTGTCGATCTTGACGTGTTCGGTGGCCAAGGGGTCGTCGGGGTGGTAGAGAAGATCAAGAGTATCTTCTTCGACTTCACTGTCGTGGAGCTGCCGAATGGACTCGCTATGGCCCGGGAACTCGTCTTGAGGATCATCAGCGGCGTATCGCGCAGGAACACAACCAGGCACACGCTGACCTTCAACAGGGTGCATCTCGCGGCGCTTCTGATGCAGCTCCCTGTCCCTAGCAAACTTCTGGCGCATCACCTTGTCGCGCCGATCCCGGTCCTCGTGCTCATGTTGATGCCGCCGGCGGAGGCTCTGATAATGGTTGAAGATGGTGGAACATATGGTCTTCTTGGCGCGGTCCTGACCCACGACGTAGTCGTCCACCCGCTTCTTCAAGTCGCGGGGATAGAAATGCGGGACGCCGAAGATGGCCTTGTTGAACATGGGCCCCCGCCCAGAATCGACTGAGGGATCATAGGTGCCGGTGAAGCCAGAGTTGAAGTCCGTGGTCCGTCGCGAGGCGGCGAGGGAGACGGAGAGCTGGCGGTGGCGTGGACAGTACGAAGGATTGGGGGAAGGTCGCAAGATCGGTCGAAGGAGAGGGTTCGAGACGGAGCGGAGGGCGCGCGGGGCGCGAGGAAGCACCCTGACGGAGGGCGACATGATGTTGTTTAATTGAGTCACATAATAGAAGTCCCAGGGCACGGCGTCAGGAGGCGGTCGACCGACTATGGTGAGGCTGATGTGACGATGATCGGATGCCGGATGCGGGGGGGGACTGCGGCTTGGCGCGGCCGAACGGTAGTGAGCCGATGGGCGGGAGCGCTTATCGCATCACACGAAGTATATAGGTACGAACACACGCCGACGAGGTCGGGGATTTGGACCAGTGGGAGAGATCCACAGAGGTGTAAGCATACGAGTATGGTTTTCGGTGTGTATACGATGGGAAGCCAAGAGCTCTGTGAGGTTGTGGGACTACTTGTTTCCGAGATGCTGCAGCCAGTTCGGTCAGCCGAAGCGCGCCGCTATCGGTAAGCTGAGCTCGGAGGACGGACTCGAGAGGGAGTGGCCCGCCACTAATTCGAACTACTGTCGGTTGCCTGCGCAGTAATTGAGGTATCCACAGAACTATGCTGAGGTACTGTACTACCTCGTACGAACTGGAAGATTTGGGTAGCATTCGGTTCATGTATTCGCCACTATCCTTCGCAACATCTGTTGTGCTCCGTCCTGGTGCAGAAATATCCCAGCAGGGTGGCAAAGAGAGTTCTGCAGGTGCGAGTTCGATGTGGCACGGTGCAAGACAGTGCAATGACACACATTGCAGCTGATACGGTACGAGCCGGCCACAGCAAGCGGTACGTACCGCAGACGTTGGGAAAAACGCCATCTTCGACGTCATCCCAACTCGGGCGGGCGCTTTATCGATAAAGCTATGTGTCAATCAGCAAAGTCCAGGTTTATTCGGTGACAAGGAGGTCAGGTCAGGTATGTACGCGAGCAAGCAGGATAACTGAAGGGTTGCACAGCTGCACAAGGTCTCAGATATCACCCGTCGCTTCCTCCTCCACCAATCTTGGACGTTCCATCATCCAATTTCCTCGTTCCAGAGGCTCTCCCTGTTCTCACTTTTCTCCCCTTTCAACAGCCAGCAGCTGTAGTCTGGCCTCTCACGCTTGCCACTGTCTCAGTTAGTCCCAACATTTCAACTGAAGCAGCGAAGCTCAAACCACCACCTCGACGCCTACCCCGCCCTCCTTCGAACACCTCTGTGCTCTTCTTCTTTTCCTCACCACCATCACATCTTGCTCTTCACACTTTTCGTCATGGCTGCAATCGCCCAGGCCTCGAGCAATTCGCTCGACACCGTTCGCTCCAAGGACGCTGCCCCCATTCCCCACGATGGCACTGGTTAGTGAAGCCCCTGGCATATGATGATCTGATAGTGGTCGGCACAGAACTGCGTTAACAACCACCCCAGGCGTCATCCAGCTGGACCCTTGGCTGTCCCCATTCGCCGAGACGCTGAAGAGGCGGTACTCAAAGGCCCAGGAATGGGTAAAGACCATTACCGACACTGAGGGTAGTCTCGAAGAATTCAGCAGGGTAAGATTCCCCTGCCACGCAGCTTACCTAGCTCAGGGTAGCAGCTTGCTGAGACGTCATTGTGCAGGGTACCGAGAAGTTTGGCCTCAACACCGACAAGAAGAACAACATCATCTACCGTGAATGGGCACCCAATGCCGTTGCGGCCTACCTCATTGGCGATTTCAGTAAGTCTGGCATTCTGCCATCCCTAGGACCAAGCTTACATAGGTCTTAGATAATTGGAACCGTGGTGCTCACACCATGAAGAAGAATGACTATGGCGTGTTTGAAATCACCATCCCTGCCATCAAGGGACAGCCTGCTATCCCCCACAACTCCAAGCTCAAGGTTCGTTTTGTCATTGTTTAATTGATAGCTCAGTCAATGTCTAACACTTGGCTTCAAAGATCTCCCTCGACCTGCCCAACGGCGAACATGTCGACCGCCTGCCGGCCTGGATTAAGTACGTGACCCAGGACCTTTCTGTCTCGCCGGCATACGACGCTCGTTTCTGGAACCCTCCCGCCTCAGAGAGGTACCAATTCAAACATGCACGCCCTCAGAAGCCTGCAAGCGCGCGCGTGTACGAGGCTCATGTCGGCATCTCTTCGCCAGAGCAACGCGTTGCCACGTACAAGGAGTTCACCAAGAACATGCTGCCCAGGATCCACAAGCTCGGCTACAACGTAATTCAGCTAATGGCGGTCATGGAACACGCTTACTATGCTAGCTTCGGTTACCAAATCAACAACTTTTTTGCCGCCAGCAGCAGATATGGGCCTCCGGAGGACCTCAAGGAGCTCATTGACACGGCGCATAGCATGGGTATTGTTGTACTCCTCGATGTAGTCCACAGTCACGCCTCCAAGAACGTGTTGGATGGCCTCAACGAGTTTGATGGCACTGATCACCAGTATTTCCACAGTGGTGGCAGGGGAATCCACGATCAGTGGGATAGCAGACTTTTTAACTACGGCCATCATGAGGTTATGCGGTTCCTTCTCAGCAACCTACGCTTCTGGATGGACGAGTACCAGTTCGATGGCTTCCGGTTTGACGGTGTCACCAGCATGCTTTACACCCACCATGGTATGGGAACGTAAGTTATCTCCACGGGTTACGTGTCTACAGCGATTTGTGCTAACTTGAATAGCGGCTTTTCTGGCGGCTATCACGAGTACTTTGGCGGCGATGTGGACGAAGAGGCGGTCGTGTACATGATGCTGGCGAATGAGTTGCTGCACACTTTATACCCAGAGTGCATCACCATTGCTGAAGATGTATCGGGCATGCCTGCACTCTGCTTGCCTTTGTCACTCGGGGGTGTAGGATTCGACTACCGTCTCGCCATGGCCATCCCCGACATGTGGATCAAGATCTTGAAAGAGGTCAAGGATGAGGATTGGGATATTGCCAACATCTGCCACACGCTTACGAACCGACGCCACGGAGAGAAGACGATTGCCTACTGTGAAAGCCACGACCAAGCGTAAGTGTCCTAGACACCCCTTGTTGCTCAAATATCGACTAACACTATCGCAGGCTTGTTGGCGACAAGACGTTGATGATGCATCTTTGCGATGCCGAGATGTACACAAACATGTCGATTCTCTCGCCGTTAACTGCTGTCATTGATCGGGGCATGGCACTTCACAAGATGATCCGGCTTCTGACACACGGGTTGGGTGGCGAGGGTTACCTCACCTTTGAGGGCAATGAGTTTGGACACCCTGAGTGGCTTGACTTCCCCCGAGCAGGGAACAACAACTCGTTCTGGTACGCCCGGCGTCAACTGAATCTATCGGATGACCCTCTCCTCCGGTACCAATACCTCAACCACTTTGACCAAGTGATGAACCAAACCGAGGCCAAATATGGATGGTTGGCGGCGCCTCAAGCATACATTTCACTGAAGCACGAGGGCGACAAGGTGATCGTCTTTGAGCGAGCCGGTGTCGTCTTCATTTTCAACTTCAACCCGAAGGAGAGCTTCAGTGACTACCGCATTGGCATTGAGGTACCCGGGACATATCGGGTTGTGCTAAACAGCGACTCGAAAGAAGTGGGTGGTTTCAACCGGGTTGACGAGAGCACACGGTACTTTACGACCCCGATGGAGTGGAACGGGCGGAAGAACTGGACTCATCTGTACATTCCGTGCCGAACAGCCATTGTAAGTTGACCCCAAGATCTGGTCGCCTTTCCTCGGTGTTTTATGTCAGTAAGCTAACTAAGAACTCACTCCACAGATCCTAGCGCTCGAGTCGACGCTCTCTTAAAGGGGGTGAAGGGATCTGGAGAGATTCGGAAAACGATGGTATTGCTAGAGCCGATGAAACATGAGGAGGATGGCTTCAATCGGTTACAGTAGGTAGAGACTTGAGTGAGGTGATGATTTGGAGCGAACACGCTGCTTACGAGCGTGGGGTCAATGACGATGTGGTTCACTTCTGTACGTCAAGCTGTTGGTAGGTACTCTACTGAGATGCTTGACAATAAATAGTATCTCTTCAAGTTGATCAAGAGAATTGAACGATCAAATTAGAGCTCTTTTATGGACTTGTTGCCACCCTAAAGTCCAGTGCCATCCATCCACCAGTCTGATGGAGCCCGTCTAGATCGGTGCGTGCGTTTGGTGAAATGCCTCGGATTTTTCGGCTCGGGGTTTCGGGATAGTGACAGAAGCGCAGGGCACAGTGTGGTAGAGGCATTTTAAGCAATTGGCCTTGATTAGAGAAACTTCAGCCTCGCGCTTCAGTTGAAGTCGCTAGAAGAGGAAGCAATTGACAAAATCCACATGTTTTCAATAAATATTATCATCTTGCTGGTTGTTCATGGTCTCGAGAATTGAAGAAAATGGACAACGGATGGGGCTGAAAAGGGAAGGAAGCTGAGCCGGGGCCGCCGGGCATGGGGAAGCTAGGCCAAGGCAGAAGGGGAAAAAGGGAGACAGCAAGACGGATGTCGGGGCGAGGGAAATAAAAGAGAACAATTGGCAAATGTCACCCGGAAGAGAGAGGAAAAGAATGGGTCCCCATCAGAAAGCTGTCCCTTGGCAAAGCTCCAGCTCCTAGTGGGGATAGGCCTTCCGCAATTGCCCTCGTTGGTTGGCTGCCGATGGGTGGGAAAAC
>JABSTB010001132.1:0-16200 GCA_013756995.1 Neonectria neomacrospora | reverse complement strand
TCCCCTCCCCCTCGACCCAATCGTTGCACAACTCTCAACTTCGCACCTGAATCACTGCTCCCGACGCCGTTGCTCACCTCTGTCTACAGTTCGTCGTCGACAACAACTGGGTTATCAACGAGTCGGCCCCCAAGGAACCTGATCACGAGGGCAACGTCAACAACTTCCTCAACCCCGACCAAATCACCCTAGCAGCCCCCGCCGCTGCCGTTATCAACTCCGCCGCCCCTTCCTCTTCTACCGCTGCGATGGCTGGCGAGCAACCCATTCTGGCCAAGGCCGCCGACCTCGATACCAAGGTCATTGACGAGAAGCACGTCGACGAGACTCCTGCCGAGACTAGCACCGAGCCCAAGCCTTTCAATGAGAAGGTCCTGGACGAGAAGGCCGCCGAGTCCCAGCCAACCCCGACGGAGATCCCCGGCTTCTTCCCCGTTACCCCCGCTACTGAGCTCGAAAAGTCCTTTGGCGTTAACCCTCTGCCCGCTTCTGAGGGCGGCGTGAACCCTATCTCTCTTCAGCCCGGCGAGAAGATTCCCGAAAGCATCACCGCTCAGAGCACCGACAAGTACGTCAAACTCGATAAGGAGTCGTACGAAAAGAGCGATGCTCTGCCTGGTTTCGAGGGTATCAACACCGAGCTTCCCCCGGTTTCGAGCAACACCATCCCCGAGTCGAGCCTCCCTATCACCAGCATCCACGATGCTACCATCTCCACTGTAGCCCCCACTGCCACCACCGCTCTCCTGGCTGGCGAGGTTCCTCTGGAGACCAAGGCCCCCGCGGTCCCCGAGATTGTCAAGGAGAGCCAGGACAAGGCCAACGTCTCGCCCGAGGCCAGCGCTGAGACCGAGGAGGTCAAGGAGAAGGCGCAGGTTGAGGAGGAGTTGAAGGAGACGGTCCCTGTCGCCGCTGTCACCTCCGAGGGCACCGCCAAAAAGGAGGCCGAGCCTGACCTCGATCTCGCTGCCATTGCCGCCACTGCTGGTGGTGCCGTCATTGCTGCCGGTGGCGCTGTCGCCGCCGCTGCCCTCGTGGCCAAGGAGACCGTGCAAGAGCAGTCCGCTCCTTATATTGAGCAGGCTACTACCCAGGCTACTACCGCTGCCCAGAACCTCCCTGACTCTGTGAAGGAGCAGCTTCCTGTTTCTGTCCAGGAGGCATTGGTTACTAAGACGACCCCTCTGGACGTCTCCGTTGAGGTTCCCCCCGAGGTCAAGGAGTCTATTATCGAGGCCAACAAGAGCCCTGAGGCGGCTGGCAACACTGAGGCTGTCGAGGACAAGAAGGCTGTTGAGGCTGAGTTGCTACAGGAGGTCAAGCCTGTCCCCGCCGCAGCCGAGTCCGAGACTGTACAAGTTGTTGCTAAGGATGTTGCCCCCGTGGATGTTGCCCCTGTGGCTCCTGCTGTCGTCGAGTCCAAGCCCGAGGATGTGTCCGCTGCTGTTCCTGCCGAGGTCAAGGAGTCAATTATTGAGGCCGATAAGAGTCCCGAGGCAGCTGCCAACACTGAGGCTGTCGAGGACAAGAAGGCCGTTGAGACCGAGCTGCTACAGGAGGTCAAGCCTGTCCCCGCCGAGCCTGAGGCCAAGACCGAGACCCCCGTGGCGGTTACTGAGACTGCACCAGTCAAGACCGAGGCTCCCATCGCAAGCACCGAAGCCGCCAAGACCGAGGATGTCAAGACCGAGGCCCCTGTGGCCACCACTCAGACAGAGCAAGCTAAGACTGAGACTCCTGTGGCGAGCACGGAGAACGGCACTACCGCCACCGAGACTACTGCTGCTGAGAATGGCTCCAAGGCCGCTGAGAACGGTTCCAAGGCTGACGAGACCGAAGCCAATGGGTCGTCCGTCAAGACCAAGAAGAAGAACCGTCTCAGCACCTATATCAGCAAGCTCAAGCACAAGTTCGCCTAATTCTAGATGGAGAAGGAAGGAACAGGAATGAGCTAATGTCTTGATGCTTTCATTTCAGCAAATGCTTTGTTTTCTTTTTGGGGTTGGTGTCTTCATTTGTCAATGATTCCCCTGGATCCGATTGAGAGGAGAGGAGAGTGGCTGAGATTGCGGAGGGCCTGGATCACCGTCATATACCTAATTCATCGTCATTTCTATGCCCGTGCTTGGATCGATACCGAAATCTCTGTACCATAGTATCTCTCATGTTCTCAAAAAAATCTTGCATGTTCGACCGACTGAAAAAAATGCAGTGATTGACATAAGTGCCCATAAGGCCCTTGAGGCTTTCCCGAGGCAATAAACCGACCTACCAATAGACCTAGAGTTGAGCATTGTAGGTAACTTAGACGATCCAGGCACGATCGCTATCACGTGAGGTATCACAATGATGACTAAGACCTAACGCCATCCCGAATCCCATGTTGATGTCGCCGTCCCCCAAGTCCATCGCGATTTGCCCCGCCGGTGACTCGCTCGATCCACCTGCACCCATCCTCGGGGTCCGTCCCAGTTGGACCCTTGGCGACTCTTTATCTTCAACAACCTCCTAAAACCAACCTATACCCTCATCTCCCTATCCTATTTGTTCGAAAACCCCTTGCTGCTAAACCCCTGTGTGTGAAAGATCGCCCTCCCCAAACCGGGTGCAACCCAGCTGGTCGTCGTTCGATCCCTTGTTGCCAGGAGTCCGAGTCAATCGAGCGATTGACCAAGCCCTCGTTTTCATCGCGGGACAGGTCAGGATACTTGCCTCAGGTCGTTCCGATCATGAACCCATCGAACTCGAGTGTGGGCAAGTCCCTCCCAGTACCATCGAACCCCCCTGCCGCCCAAGCCGGACCGACGACTTCGAGTTTCGAGCCCTCCCGACGACCAAGCCAGGTGGGCTCATTCTCTCAATCTGTACCGCGGAAGACTCAAGGTTCCCGAAAGCAACATAGAAATCAGCGTCGACCCGGACTTGGAGAGGGGGCACGCAGTAATCTCGACGAAGAAGATGCCATGGCGGAGCTCAGGGCATTGAGAAATCCTTCGAGCAGGCGCGGCCAGACTTCGATCACACACCTTCTCGATTATTCGACACCTCGACCGATCCAGGACCATAATTTTCATGCGAGGTCATATCGTCGTAACCCAACATGGGGACCTGGGTCTGGATACCATGCTGCCGACAAGGCACGGTATGTCCATGCCAACTACCGCTTTGTTGTTTCCCCGGAAGGCACATATACGAAGCATGCGTCGGATCCTGACCTGCACCTGGACTGGTCTCTTGTGATGCAGATTTTGGCTTCGAGCGAGTCACAGACTTCTTCCTGTCCGATATGCCTCTCAGAGCCGGTCGCGCCTCGGATGGCGAAATGCGGCCATATATTTTGCTTCCCTTGTTTGATTCGATTCATGAACTCGAGCTCAAGCGATGACGCAGACAAGTCGTCAAGGGGGCCCCGATGGAAGAAGTGCCCCATCTGCGAAGATAGCATTTACTTGCAAGAAGTGCGGCCGGTACGGTTCTATGCGGCCCAGGAAAGCCCACTTCCTCGAGTTGGTGACGACGTGGTGCTGCGACTGATGGCCAGGAATGCCAATTCCACATTGGCTTTGCCGAGAGAGGGCGGTGCGGAAGTGCTAAACTCTGGGGAAGATATCCCGTGGCATTTTGCAGCGAATGTACTAGACTACGCGCGCATCTTGAAGGGCACAGTGGATTACATGGCTTCCCAATTCGACGAAGAGGTTTCGGCGTTAGAACAGCAAGCGAAAGAGGACGAGACCCTGTTCGGGCAAGATGGAGAATGGACTCAGAAGGCGATTCGAGCAATTACACTCGCGAAGGAAAAGTTGGCAGACATCGCCATCGCTGAAGTTTCGGCGTTCATCCAGCAGTCGACTCCAGCAAAGCCATCATCGGACGCCGACTTTTACTTTTACAGCTCACCACCACATCTCTATCTCTCCCCTCTCGATATTCGGATCTTGAAGACCAAGTACGGCTCGTTCTCGTCATTCCCGTCTACGCTGCTGCCACAAGTGGAACACATTTCAACCGGCCATGTGGTTGATGACGCAATGCGCAAGCGGGCCAAGTACCTGGGTCATCTACCCCGTGGATGTGTTGTCAGTTTCTTAGAATGCGACTGGACTGATATCGTGCCGGCGGAGACGCTGGCCTCATTTTCAGGTGACATCGAGCGCCGGCGGAAACGGAACCGCGATAAAGAGACTCAGGAGGAACGGGAGCGCCTTCAAGCGGAACGCCTTGAAGCAGCGGCCATACGCACGTCGACAGGCTTCCAGAGATCATCGGAGAATCTTGGGGATGACAGTGTACCCCCAATGGATCTATCTGAGTTCCAACCTCTGAGCGGCCATGCAGACGCCACGCCCCCAGACCCACGGCCTGGATTTGAGACGCTGGCTTCGATGTCAACGAGCCCCTCCAACCAAAAGACAGTATGGGGCACGCGCGTGATAAACGGAGGATCACCTGAATTGAGGGCGGTCCGAGAACCAAATGCCAATGATGGCTGGCTCAAAGATGATGATTTATTTGGGAGTGCGGAATTAGCCATGCAGATCCAGGCCATCGAAGCAGCTGAGAGCAGCAGGGCAAGCCAGGCCAACACTAGTGGGAACAACCTTGGTGGTGGTGGTAGTGGTAGTGGTAGTGGAGGCGGCGGCGGCGGCGGCGGCGGCGGCAAGAAAAAGAAGAAACAGAAGATCACACTGATGAGTACAGGCGGACGAAGGGGCAATTAAGATGGCTTGGTATCGCGCTGCGGACATCTTTCTCTTTGGATAGTACGTAGATGGCGAATCGCTCTGGAGTTGGGACTGCGCCTACACTTATTGTGGGATTGGAATCGGAGTATTCAGTTGTGGAGCCACAATCCGTGGTTTCTCAAGGACTGAAACCGCCTGAGAATTGGCTCTCGGTCGCCAAGGACGACCCGGAGCCGTGGGTTTGGCACTGCTTGATGGGTAGAATACATTTTGAAGCCGCAACTAGATGTTATCCTTATCGGGCCCTGGGTGCTTATCACGGCCACCTAGGATTTGATTGACCAATCATGGAGCGAATTTTGCACCCTCACTGCGGGGCCCGGGCGCCCATGCCCAAAATTTTTCCCCATCGCACGGCATCGCGCAGCGGCGTCGACTTTCTCGGCTTCCAGCTGCTCTACTTTCCAGCTGCAAATTTCAGCGACACACGACACGGCTTGCCCGACAGAAGAGCAGAGCATGGCCCTCGAGACATCGCCCTCTCTCACTTCGACGTCGCACACGCTGACCGCTGCGCCCATCATGGCATCCTCGGACTCCCTGGCCAACGGCCGTGTCCAGGCCCTGCTCGAAAGCCTTCGTGAGGGCAACCGCCATACCTTCCTCCAGCCCACCGCCGCGATCCCCACGGACTCTCTCAACCTCGTCAAGAGCATGCTGGAGGGCTTTGCGTCCCAGGTCGGAGACGAACAACAGGAGAGGCTGAAGGAGAATCGGAAGCGGAAGAGGGCCACTGGCGTCTCGGATGATGTCCTGAAGATGCGCAAGGTTTACGTCGATGGATTTGAGACGGGCCAGGTGTGGCAGCAGGCCAAAAGGATCATCGGTGGCGTCCTGAAGTATTCAGAGGAGGCTCTGTCCGAGCTGAAGGAGCGTGACGAGGTTGTGGTGAATGGCGTCGACGTACCTGACTCCAAGATGCTCGAGTTTGGAGAAGACGGTTTCGAGATGGGATCAGAGGACGAGGATGATGAGAGTGCATCAGACGAGGCTGACGAGGAGGCTGAAGGCGCTGGGGATCAAATATCAGGGGAGGAACTCGAGAATGGTGTAGAGGACGACTGGGAGGATGATGAGGCGGCCCTGGAAGAGCAGGATGAGGAAGACGATGTTGATGCTGATGGGCCTGCCGATGAGTATACCGAGGATCCGGATGGTCTCAACGACGGCTTTTTTTCTCTTGACGACTTCAACAAACAAACACAATGGTTCGAAGACCAGGACGCAAGGGGGGATCCCAACACCGACCAAGCCGGCAGCGACGATGAAGAGGTTAATTGGGATGTTGATCCCATGGCCCCTTCAAAGGAAAAGCCCAAGACGTCGAAAAAGTCTGCGGATGCGGAGCCGCCATCAGATGCAGAGGATGACGAAGACGACGAGGCTGGACCTACGTTTGGAGATATGGCTCTCGATGCGCCAGAAGGCGATAGCGAGGATGAGGCCATGGACGACGACCTGGACGACGAAGGCATAGACTTCAACGCCAACGAAGTATACTACAAGGATTTCTTCGCACCACCCCCCAAGAAGTACAACGGCAAGGGTCCCAAAAAGTCCGTCCGTTTCCAGCCGAAACAGCCGGATGAGGCCGACGTCAAGAGGGCAATCGACGACGTCCGCAGAGATCTCTTCGATGACGAGTCAGAACAAGAGGACTCGGACGATGCCTTGTCGGATGTGTCCGCGGGAGACCCCAAGTCGCGCCGATCCGCCCACGAGCGCCGACAGGCCAAACTCGCCGAGGAGATTCGCAAGCTTGAGGCCGCGTCAGTTGCTAAGCGGGATTGGGCAATGTCCGGTGAGGCCACCGCGATAGATCGACCCGTCAACTCGCTCCTGGAAGAGGACCTGGATTTTGAGCACGTCGGTAAGCCCGTGCCAGTCATCACCCCTGAGATCACCGAGGGTATCGAGGAGCTCATCAAGCGACGCATCCTCGCCCAAGAATTCGACGAGGTCATCCGCCGTCGACCCGACACGGAGGGAGTGCCCGCCGGCACCCGTCGTGGATTGGTGGAGCTCGATGACAGCAAAGCCACCAAGGGCCTGGCCGAGCTCTACGAGGAGGACCACGTCAAGAACGCCGACCCAGACAACTACGTCAGCCAGTCGGACGAGAAGCTGCAGAAGGAGGAGAAGGAGGTCGAGGCCATGTGGAAGGACGTCAGCGCGCGCCTCGACTCCCTCAGCAGCTGGCACTACAAGCCCAAGCCCGCGGCGCCGACCCTCTCCGTTGTCGCCGACGTCGCCACCGTGGCCATGGAGGACGCCCAGCCCACGACGGCCCAGGGCGTCGCCGGCGAGAGTAGCCGCATGGCGCCCCAGGAGGTCTACAAGGCCGGCGCCGACACGGCCGCCAAGGGCGAGGTCGTCACCAAGGCCGGCCTGCCCGTGGCGCGCCAGGAGATGACACGCGAGGACAAGGCTGCGCGCCGCCGCCGCGAGAAGGAGCGCGTGCGCAAGGCCGGCGGCGTGGATGGCAATAAGGTCGTCAGCCGCCGCGCTCAGATGAAGCGCGATACCATCGCCGAGCTCAAGAAGGGCGGCGTCAAGGTCATCAACCGCAAGGGCGAGATCACCGACGTCGACGGCAGGAAGGCCAAGGCGCCCAAGGTCGTGTCGAGCGGGAACTTCAAGCTGTAGATGGACAAGAAAAGGGGGGCGGGGCGTTTGCGAGCGTTTTCATAATAGAAAGAAAGAGTCTTTTATTCGCCTTCCGGTACATATGTTTCTTCATGCGACTTACATCGTCTTTCAACTTCCCCTTGTGCGGCGTCGTCGTTGTGTATTTGTCAAGGCTTGGATTCATGTTAAGGGGGGGTTCGACTTCGTGCAGAAATCTCAGTTGCCGAGAGCCAGAAAAGATTCATTATCGTACAATACTCAAAAACACGTTTCCATGATCCATGATGCTAAGATCCCCTTTTCCCCGACAAGATACAGCGTCGCCCGAGCACGTCAGCCACTCGCAATCCCATTCCATTCCATGCCTTTAATCGTCTTTCAAAGACTCCCAACTCCGCAGTTCCAGCAAAAGATTCAACTCGCCATCCATCGTCTCCACGCCTTATCGCATTGAGTTTCTTTCTTTTTTTCAGTTTGTTCTGGCTGCTTGATCTCACGCCTCGACCTTGGTCTTCTTGGCGGATGAGTCCTCGGTGGGGTCCTCGGCTTTGCGCTTGCCGTTGGCTTCCGACTCTGGGACAGGAGCAGCATCCTTGTTCTTCTTGCGGACGAGGCCGGTCACGTCGGTAGCGGTTTTCTTGGCCTCCTCGACAAGGGCCTTTGTCTCGGAAGCAGAGTGGCCGACAGCGGCGCCAAAGATGCCTCCGAGGGGGTTTGCCTCCGCTCCCAAGAGACCCTTAGTGTCGATGGGATCGTTGCGCAGGTCAACGAGCTATGAAAATAATTAGCAAGACGAATAGGCAAGGGGTAGATAAGTTTGAAAGGGACAAAAGACATACCCGCTGCTCCATATCACCGATGACCTCCTTCATCTCAGTAATAGACTTGCGAGCAAGCTCGTTATCCTCAGGGGACGCCATGGTGGCGAGCTCGACCTCCTTGTTCTGCAGCTTGAGGTTGGAGCTCTTGATAGCAAGCTCCATCTCCTTGACGGCCTCATCGCGAAGGCCCTGGTCCATCTCCTCGCGCTTAGTGTTGGCGTCGTCGTCGCCGGGGGTGGTGACAGAGGCAAACTCAAGAGCTAGAGAAAGCTTGAAGTGCGCCTCGGCAATAATCTCCGACTCCTCTGGGTAGAGCTCTAGCTTGTACTTGAGGGAGATGCGACCATCTTCAATAGCATTGGGATATCTAGCAAAGTGTCAGCTTTAGATCAGCCAGATGCAAGCTAGGGGTAAGGTATGCGCACCGTTCATTCTCGAGGGAGATCTCAGCAAGAGCATCGTGGGTGTCTGCGAGGCGCTCTTTGATGTGCTTAGCAGTGGGGGAGTCGCCTTCAGAAACTTCCTTGCCCTTGTCGGTCTGCTCCTGGTCAAGCTGCTCGAGCATCTTCAGGTAACACACACGAGCAAGGTCGAGAATCTCGAAGGCGGTAGCCAGGTCATCGTCCTCCTCCTCTTCTTCCTCGCCTTCAGCACCCTAAAACCAATGTTAGCATCTCTCAACACAGGGGTACATATTCCATGCCCTCTTACCTCGTCCTCGTCAGACTCGTCAAAGTTCTCATCACCGGTAAACTGGAACAGTGGCTTCTTGGCATCGGCCTCGCTCTTGGATGCCTCTTCCTTCTCCGCGTCCTTCCCAGTCACTTCTTCAGCGACAGCCTGGGCGGTGGGCTTCTTTGGCTTGGCGTCGCCATTGGCCTTCTTCTTGTTGTCGGCAGCGGCCGGACCACCGAGGACATCGCTCTTGCTCTGGCCAACCCTGAACAGACTGCGGCCATAGTGAAATAGGATCTCGGCATTCTCGGGCGCGGTTTCGCCGTTGATCTCAGCCTGCAGGACGCTGGCGCGGGAGAAGATCTCGGTGGCCTCCTCGTAGTTCCGCTGGGCATAGAGAGTAGTGCCCTTGGCGCAGAGGTCCGCGAGGGTGACCTTTCTGGACTTGATATCATCGTCAACGGCATCGACATCGATAGCTTTATCGGCGGCATCGACAACATCGGAGACAATTGGCGCGGCCTCGGAGTCGTCCTTGTCAGCAGACTCGGTGGCCTGTTCGACGTCGACGGGCTTGGCCGTCTCCTCGACAACGAGCTTTGCGACGTCGTCGACGGGTGCGGATTGCTCAGTCGGCTCGGCCATGGTGAATCCGAGTCGGGAATTGGGGGTAAATGGAACAATTGGAGATGGCAATGACTTGTGGGATGCCTGCAACGATCAGATTCGAGAATGATTGTTGTCGGGCGTGGAAGATGTAAAAATGCGACGCAACGAAAGTCAGTTTGCGACACGCTGAAAGCAAACGGCAGGTGGTGCAGGTGCAGGTGGTATGACGCGCTTTCGGATGGGGACTTGTTCGATTTGTGCGCGTGTGATTGGGTGACGAGCGGGCTGTGGGGCCACAGCTTGACAGCTGCTCCGGGGTTAGCTTGAGAGCTCCACTAAAACTACGGAACCTACCCTAGGTACTTCATACGAGATGGAATAGCTACCCAGCTTTAAAGCATTGTATTCTATCATTACTAGGCAGTTAATATTATAAACTAACACATGCCTGGGCCTTTGTGATTCTTTCTTTTGACTTGAGTTAAAGCCTGTTGCGGGCTGTCACGATGTTTACTGGTGTTCCCAGTACTTACTTACGTACCCAAGTCTGGGATGAGGCAAGGCAAAGACCCTAAACTCATCCAATACACCAATGAACCCCATCGGACAGAAAGGCCACATGCAAACCTGACTACACGCGCTGACGTAAAAACGAGATGCCAAACTGCAAAGGTGAAACCGCGCGCGGGACAAACCACCAAGACACACACTCCGTACACCTTCTATTCATAGCATACGTCACCACCACCACCGGAACTCTGCATTCTCCGACATCGTGTGGCTTAAGACGGAAGATATCTTTGGACCATTATGGCCCACAACTTTAGACCTCAACAAGACCCTGATTGAAATTGCCATCTGCCGAGATCTCAGCCCTATGGGCACTGGCGTTCCCGGCGATCAGGCTGAGCCTCACGTCCAATCCCTCTTGCTACATAGCCGCCGGCCTGCACCATGTACGCGCGCTGTGGCGGAGGCGAATGGCCAGGAGTGTTTCTTTTGATCGTCACCCTTGCATACACGAACTCCAGCTGGGTTAGTTCTTGTGGTTAGATTGGGTTGGCCAGATAGCTGGGTCTGTTATCATGGCCTGCCTCTCCACTGGGAAATCCCAAGGCCGTGGGTTTGGGCCGCCTCAATATTTGCACTTTCGAGGAAGAGAAACCATAAAATGAGAGCCCAACTCGCCTACTTCGCTCTCACCCGAACACCAGAAGACCCGGCTCAACACTCTTTCAGCTCTAACTCACTTTCACTCGTTCACATTTCCCCTTTCTTCCAACCGCCTCGAATTCATCATGATTCAGAAAACTCGAAAACTCCTCCCCTTGATCCTAGCCCTTGTCTGCATAGCCTTGGGCGGTATCACCGTATGGCTCTCAGACAGATTAATTTTGACCAACTCTGAGACGGTCCATCTCATTGGAAGTAACCGAACATACGTTACAATAATAGTCCAAATTATATCAACCATTGTTGCGGCCGCTCAACTCTTCATCGTCAACAGCCTCATCAGGTTCCGCGTTAATATCCGTATGGGATCTAATGCCCGAACGGAGTCCGACAATCCAATGGAAATGAGGTCCACTACCTCACTAATCGAGTCCAGCACACCAAGCGAACCGATTGCATTAACAGAGTTCAATGCCTCAACAGGGTTCAAAACTATCAGTCTCGACACCTTGCAGCTTTTGCACGCAATGACTGTTGGGGCAGCTGCTCCTGGCCTCTCAGGTGGTAAAGCCTTCGTGGCTCTCGCTTGGCTAGCGACAATCCAGATCCCTGCCTTGTTGTGGACTGGATCAATCACTCCGATATTGACCAACTCCAACTTCAACACGACAATCCAGATTCCCAACTACAGCGAATCGACCTCCGAGTTCTGGGCTAGGAAATGCGACCCTGCAACTCCTTGCGACGAACTCTTGGGGAAAACGTCGGACTTGGGAACCTTTACCTTTGTTGCATGGAAAAGTATGTTGGCCTTCCTACCAAATTCTCATCTTTGATCCTAACTTGCTTGCACTGCAGCCAAGGCCGGCTTACTGCTCAACTCTGTCGAACAAGCCTCTGCCCGCGACTCGTCCACTCCCCATTATCAGAAGCTCGACAACACTGGGTTCACCTACCACGGTCGATCCTATGGCGTTGCGTCCGCAGTTGGCCTCGTAGAGCCCGAGCGCACAGACAATACAAACCAAAGAACACTCCTCAACTACACCTTTTTGGAAGACGGGTACTTGTCAAATGTGTCATGCCAATACAATCGCTCGAGTCTCATTGCCTTCAATGTTTCAAACGTAGTTGAAACACCTGGTGGAATCTACGGCCCACAAGGACTCTGGGCACATGGGTCACTCCCCAATGGCGAGTGGTCAGGTTTTCCAACCTGGGGTGTTGTGAACGGCGGCTTTGTCACTGCCCTGGCGGCCGTCAGAAGTCCATCTCGGGATATGTATGGATTCGTCGCTGGAGAGGCCTACCAAGCTTTGAATCAGACTCAGTGCGATGTCATTTTCACGCCAACCCGGTTCAACGTGACAGTTGACATGGCTGCCAAGAGCATCTCGGTAACTCCGGTTGACGGAAACTCAAAGCGGGAATTTGACGTTGACCCCGATCGGAACTTGACCAACGTCGCGTTCCATGGTGTTGGCTTCCTATCGCAAACCCTGACGACGTTGTATACTTCTGTCCTCGGGGACTCGTTCCTCCGCAACATCAACAACGTCCAAAGCCAAAAGGGTCGTACTGATAGCATTGATTCCGATGCCACCACGGGTATCGAGGAAGGGCTAGAGCTGCTGCTTGATCATTTCCTTAGCAATAGTGGCTCGGCACAGGTGATGCTGCTGAATGAAACGAAGCCGGCGGAAACAGAGACGACGCTGGAAGTCGTGCGGTTTGGCAAGCCACAGATTGCATATGCGGCCCTTGGAACGACCATTGTCATATTCATTGCGGCTATCTATGAGGTGGCTAACACCAAGTTGTGGAGGGGCCTTCCGCTTGCTGATTACCTGGACCTTAAGTTTGCAATTATCGGCATGGCAAAGGATGAAGGCGTCAATCCATATGGTATAAAGAACTGGAGGGGCGACCCGGAGGATGACAAGGTTGGCCTGCTCAGAATCCAGAGGAGGGATACGGCGTCGCTGGGGTTCGTACTATAGGACGAGGATGAATCGAGGGAAGATAAGATACCTGGATAAGATGGATAGGTAGATAGGATAGAGAGACAAACCAACATAATTATGCGGGGAAGAACTGCCTCAACGATGAAGGTACCAATGGGATAGATCATCCGTGTATGCGACCCCGAGGTCCATTGAGAGTGACTAAAACATTCTGCCTCAGAACATTAAAAGCGTATTCCTGGAGAATCACGGGCGTGAATGGTGACTTGAAAGTTCACGTTCCTCAATGCATCCCAACTCATCCGGGGGAGTATTTGGCGAGACTGGACCCCTGTTTGCGAGAGCGAGAGCGGGAGAGAGCCGTCCCAACTCAAACGTTGTGAGGTGTTGTGTAACTGTTGAACCCAAAGTCACCATACGAGATGTAACAAACCATGTCAATACCACCACTTGATCGGCAATTTTCCATCCAGGTAGATCATCTTGTAAATTCCTCGTGAACGCACCTCGTAGCAATTTCGTTTCGGGCTAGGGCCGCAACGGACGGCATC
Organism: Neonectria neomacrospora; assembly: GCA_013756995.1. Lineage (NCBI taxonomy): Eukaryota > Fungi > Ascomycota > Sordariomycetes > Hypocreales > Nectriaceae > Neonectria > Neonectria neomacrospora. The sequence goes on along the minus strand of JABSTB010001132.1, from coordinate 3,034 downwards.
TTGGTGACAGTCGGTGAGTCTCAACCCCGCGCGCGGTGGCTTTCTGGCCATCACTAATCGCCGCCGTGGCGCGACTTGGCGCGTTGCATCCAGAAGGCTGAGCAGCATCGTGCGCGCCTCAGACACGAAGTCATGTGCTGAACCCCTCACCGTTTTTTTGTGTGGCCTGACCAGCTATTGGTCTGAGGGCAAGCCATCGTCAGGCAGCAGCGCCTCTGACGGAGTTGTTAAGTGATGGGGCTTGCCTGGCGAACGACGGCGGCCGTGAAGGCTGAACCGTGCGAGGTGTGATCGTAACCGTGAATGTGAAGCTTCGAGTATAAATGGTGGGGTTGAGGACTTCCTGGGTGATGCTTTGCAAGACAGAGACATCTGGAAGCTCAACTCCAAAGAGTCCCTTCAGGCATATAACCTCATCGTCGTCTTGCGAAAGCCTAAGTTAATCAGTCCCTTCTCAACCATTGACAACGTCTGCCATGGATGAATCCCGTGTTCAGGTATTGTTCCAGCCCTCTCCCACATGAAGGAACCATCTCTTCTCACCAGCTCCCACAGGAAGCCCTTGGTCAGATCTGCTGGCTAGAGGTGCCCGTACTCGACGTAGACCGCGCCAAGAAGTTCTACACCGAGCTCTTTGGGTGGGAGTTCGCCGACGAGTCCCGCCCTGGGGTAGGCGACTGTGTCAAGAGCATGCACTTCTTCTCCAAGGGAAAGACTCTCCACGGCGCCTTCATGCATGTCGAACCCAAGTATCAGGTCGTCAACCATGTCCCCGGAGACCCGGCGCCGATGCCCGTCCTGCCGACCCTGTGCGTTGTCGACTGCGCCGAGACGCTGGAGAAAACCAAGGCGCTCGGGGGCAAGACTGCCATGTGAGTTTTCCACTTCTGAACCGAGGGATAAAAAAGTTGAAGAGAAAGAGAGACTGAACTGGTTCTGTAGCCCCAAAACGGAGATCGGAGGGGGCATGGGCTTCTTTGCCAGGCTCATCGATACGGAGGGTAACATGATCGGAACGTGGTCTCAGAAATAAGCGCGAATCTAAGCTTGCCGTGCAGCGTCGTATTCCGTCCGGCAAGGCCTGATTGTGTGTGTGACGGATAAAATCCTGTCCTGTCTTCTAGGTAGTTGGGCGTCTATAATGCGAATACATTAACACGTACACCCAAACCCCACTCCCGTACCCCAATAATTACACCAACCTGAAGCCACTCAGTTAATATCTTCTAAGGCTGCTCTGGTCCTTCACCCAAGCTTTAGGCCTTCCTCACCTTGACAGTGTGGAAAACGTGAAGGCGACTGAGTTCTTTACTCTGTAAGTGGGGCACGGGAGCGGGAAAATGATGTACGTGTTATGGTGCTTTTGTAATGTCATGTCTTCTCTTCATTACGGCGTGACTTCCTCGTATCGTCTACCCTTGCCTGCTGTTGATTCGTTGAATTGTTGACTCTCTGTGTCATCTCCCGGTAACCGTCGAGATAGCAAGAGGATTTTCAGGGGTCCTTTGTTCTCTCACCTACCTGCATTGCATGAGGAGGAGTGCCCGGCCGACTCACCAGAAACCGATACCAGACTGTTGATGATACGCCGAGGAATATCAGCCTCACATTGTTCCGTCCCCAAAGACTGGGACGCCGGATGCCGGGGGGCTCCAGACAGGTGGCGTTTCATTCGTGGGAAATAGTTGGTTCGTCGAGTTTGTGGGTCAGGACATGACTGTCAGAACCGGAGATATTCGTGGCCGGCGGTGCTTGGGGTTCTGGGCGGAGCTTGGGCCCGTGACGCCGGAGCCGCGGCCGGCCCATCAACGGACGACGAGCATAGGAACGGAATGGCCTCAATTTTTACTTTTCGTAAACTGCGCGCTTGGGACGAAGATCAAGGTGACCCGAAAATTGGAGATTAATTTAAATAGGCCCAGCCGGATGGCCTTACGCGAGAGGTACGCGATATGCGGGTTATGCGAGGCGCACCTCCAAGCGAGCAGGGATTCACGAGAGAACTACTCCGTACATGGCGGTACAACGTTGGATGCGCTCTCATTGTGCGGACGTAATGTAATAACACTCGTCTCCATAAGGATAGAGGAAGTATATCGATGCACTAACCAAGCGACAGGCCCGGCCCCCGCGTTCGAATCGGGCCATGGCCGACCCGGGCAGCCGAGAAAATCGAGACACAAGCTGGAAGCATGGAACTGTAGGTATTACGATACAATGGCTTTTTGCGTCAAAAGGCCCCGGGGTGTTGTTGTTGGCTAGGCATCCGGAGTTCGGTAAGGCCGCCATCACGGGGCCCGGCAACGTGCGTGCCATGGATGGGTCCTTCTTTTCCCCTGTGCGGCTGGAATTTGGGGAATGCGTTGCATGATGAGCGAGGGTTGGGTGGCGGGATCAACAGGCATCGTGTGCGAAGTGCCTGGGCCGGTGCATATCACGAGGTTATCATGAGAATTTGGTTGATGGGGGCTGCTACGTAGTATCCACATCGCCGACCATGGGCTCGGGCAAGCTTGGTCTGATGGCCGAAGGTGAAGGAAGAGGGAAGCTTTGGAGCTTTGGAGCTTTGGAGCTTTGGGGTTTGGTGGGAGCTTGGAGCTTGGAGCTTGCAGCCCGGAGCTTGGAACCTTGGAATATTGAAACATTGGGCGGTGGCTGAGCCAGTTTCTGCTACGTGGTACTATGTAGTAGGTATGTCTCATGAGGATGATACGTAGGATGAACTCGATCCTGAGAATGAGATGGGTCTCCTGAGATGAACCGAACCCTTGGGAGCAGACGTCAATGGAGGAGTAATTAGGAGTAATTACCCAAAAGAATAAAGCAAAACGAGCACAGCCTCGTGGAACCGTTGACGCTTGGCCCTCTCGTGGACGCTTGGCCCACCGGACGGCCTTGGCCGAGTTGTGTTGGTGTGGTTTCGGTCGTTGGACCGGCGGTTCCTCTTGGAGAAGGCGTCTTAGTTAGACGAAGGCGAAACCAGACGGACGAGACGGACGAGACAAAGTCGGAGAGGAGGGGAGGTGGCTTAGAG
>JABSTB010001130.1:0-15200 GCA_013756995.1 Neonectria neomacrospora | reverse complement strand
TGTTGGAGCTTGGGGAGCGTGGCAGGACAAGACGGACAAGGGGCGTGCTGGGGAGAGCGAGAGAGCTGGAGGTTGGTTGGGCGGGCGGACGGTTTAGTGGGCTTTAGTGGGGGGCGCTGAAGTGTGTTGAGAGTGTTGAGATTGCGTGGTACTTGGCGGAGGACTTGTCTCTTGCGGGAATCTTGGTGGCGGGTGCGGTGGTGGCACCCGTACCGCGCTAACACCCGCGTCGGGGCTGGCGGGCGACCTGCCACTGTAATTCCAGGGGACGTCCGGGGGCTAGGGGGCGTGGATGTCGTCACTAACCGGACCGGCGGTGGACAGCTGTGAGGCTGTGAGCACTGTGAGTGTCTGCCGCAAACGTACAGCCGGTAGTCTAGTGCACTGAGATCTTAAGACTGTTGATGGACGGGCATGCTATCGACCCGGTGACGGAGTCTCGGGTGCGATGGAGGCCAAGAGAAATGACATCCATCATGACGTTCCCCTTGGACAGAGCCTGGACGACGCAGCCGGGATCTTCATACTGCCCGGTTTTGCTTGCTTCAAAGTTCACGTGTCACGACGTTTTGGTTTGGGGCTGTGGCTCGCAAATCCGCATCCCTTCATTTGACGAGGTGCGACGAGGATGCGCAGCAGTACGGGCGTTACGAGGCAGTGACACAAGTTACACGAATAGACAGAAACGATTGAATTGAAATCCTCCATCAAAGTGACAGGTAATCAATTGGCTACATGCATTGCTTAAGTCCGACAAAAAGAAACTGCACTTACCTTGTTTTTCGTCCCATCTCGAGTCTCAAGTCTCCCAGGATCATGCACACAAGCCCATGCTCCTGTTCACGGACCAGATCCCTCATCAGACACACACACACACATCATCTCCTTCCATTCATAATAAGTCAGAGCTTTTTTTCAACGCGTCCGATGCTGTTAACAAGGTCGGTGTGTCGAACGCCCATTTCATGGTGCCAGCCTCTCCTCGCCCCGGAACCGCTTAAGCTCCCGAAGGAGAGGGTTATCGGGGTCCGGAGAGGTGACACCTGCATCATATTAGGCACGCGGTTCTCATCATCTGCAGAGGAAACACTGGTTAGCAAGAGAAGCGGGAATTGCGACGGTGCGTGTGGTGGAAGCAGGTACTCACGTTTATTTGAATTGTGAAGGGTCATGAAGAGAAAAAGAGAAAAGAGAAAAACGCGAGCCGCCGCCAGCTTTTTTAAAGGAACCTTGCGGCGCCTGGCGCGTAGTGGGGTTCCCGCTGGCAGTTCTTCGGCTGAACTCTCCCCCCAGCGCAACCCACACTCACGCATCTTGGCCGAGTCGGCCCACCGCGAGCTTTCCTTCATCATGACTCAATTGCTTCCATTGTCGATCTTTCGAGTCGTTCTCTTCGGTCATGATGCTTCCTATAGGCCGCTGTAATATCGCTCTGCGTCGTGGGGCCTGTGCGAGCTCCCTGGCATCGCTGAGGACTCGGCAATGCCTCTCGAGGAGCTTTGCCCAGAGCTCTGTGGCCCGCTCAACTAAACGGGAGGAGCTCCTGGCCTCTTGGGATAAATGTATAGTTCCAATACTTGTACTTCTTTCAATGTCGGCTCACACATGTCCCTAGATAACAATGCGGATGTGCCCGTCGAAGATGGCCAAGACGGTAAACGAGTTGGCTTCCTGGGAAAGAAGCGGCATGTCTCCAAGATGCTCTCCTTCGCCGACCTCACCACGGCCTCGGGCGAAGTGATTCAGCTCTGCTCCGATGCTGGCGGTGATTCCGCCACTCACGCCGCCTTCCGTGCGATCCCCACCAACAGTCCTGTGCTAGTTGATGTCCGACTGGAACCCAACGACCCCAGTCGCAAGGCCATCAACGAGACATCCCCCAAAAAGACCGTCTACCTCGAGGGCATCCGAGCGCTGAACAGCGTCCCCAAAGACCTCATCGTTACTCCCGACGTCCAGTTTTCGCCGATAAAGCGTCACTACCAGATCCGCTTCCACCCTGAGCTCAAGGCTCGGCTCAAGTTCCGGTCATGGCTGAAGGCAGAGCTGACCCAGGGTCTGCTGAAGAAGGGGTTCACAGACATTGAGACGCCCTCGCTCTTCAAGTCGACCCCCGAGGGTGCCCGGGAATTCCTGGTCCCCATGCGCCAGCGCGGCAAGGCGTATGCGCTCGTCCAGAGCCCCCAGCAGTACAAGCAGGTCCTAATGGCCGGAGGAGTCTCTCGGTACATGCAATGGGCCCGCTGCTTCCGTGATGAGGATTCTCGTGCGGATCGACAGCCCGAGTTCACGCAGCTCGATATGGAGTGGGCGTTTGCTGGCGCGGCTAAAGTTAGGCAGGATGTCAACGATATCATCTTGGCCGCGATTGAGGCATTGAGGCCGGCACACAGCTACAAGGACATCCGGGGAGAGCGAATTCCGGTCGTGTCTGAGATTCCCGATGACCCTAAAACATCTGATGAGCTTAATGCCCATCAGTTCACGACCATCAAGTTCCAGGACAGTATCCGATCCTTTGGAACCGACAAACCAGACCTGCGCATTCCGAACAAGGTAAGATAGCTTTGCTCCCTATCAAAACTACATGGCTGACGGCCACTAGATCCATGCCATCCCGGATCTAGCGCCCTACCAACAGTTTGTGAGCATGATCACTCACCTAGATGATCCCCTAGTCGAGGCCTTTACGTTCCCGCTAGAGGGCCGCTCTCCTACAGAGGCGCGAGAATTCGTAACGAAGTTCATGGATGAGCTACCGTCCACATTGGGCGAGAACCCTGACGGGAAGCCCCAGGTGCTTATTTGCGACACGAGCAAGCCTATGAATGGCTTCTCGTCTCTCGGGTTCGAATTTCAGAATGCACTTGATCTCATCTCTGAAGGGAAGGAGATCAACGATGGGGACCTCGTCGTCTTCCAGGCGCGAGAAAAGCCTGCTGGGCAGTACTGCTCAGGCTCGACCAAAATTGGCGAGGTTCGCACCGCGCTGTGGAAGGCCCTCGTCGAAGCTGGGTTCCTGACCAAGCCCAAGATGGGCCAACCTGGATCCCTACAGTTCGTCTGGGTGATCGAGTTCCCCATGTTCAAGCCCACCGAGGAAGGAGAGCCGGGACAGGAGGGCGCAGCAGGAATCGCCGCGTCTCACCACCCATTCACCGCCCCCTTGTCCAAGGCTGACCTGGAGCTGCTCTTCACCGATCCCCTGCAGGCCAAGAGCGCAGCGTACGACCTCGTGCTGAACGGTGTCGAGGTCGGGGGCGGCAGCGAGCGTATCCACATTGCCGGCGTGCAGGACTTCATCCTGCGCGGCATCCTCAAGATGAAGAAGAAGCGCATCGACGACTTTGCGCATCTCTTCGAGGCGCTGCGGTCGGGCTGTCCGCCACACGCCGGGTTCGCGCTGGGCTTTGATCGGTTGGTTGCACTCATGACGGACACGTCCACTGTGCGGGACGTCATGGCGTTCCCGAAGACGATGAAGGGCGAGGATCCGTTTGTCAACTCGCCCAGCACGTTGACCAACCAGCAGCTTCTGCCTTATGGACTGCAGCTTATTCCGCGAAAAGTGCCAAAAGGTCGTCCTGAGACCGCTGCCGGTGTTGTTTGGTAGTGACAATTGAGACTCATCATGTAATTCATACGGTGGGTGTAGGAAGGCTTGCAGACATAGACGCTTGTACATAATGTAACATTACTGTTTGTATTACTAGGTAGACGACCTGCTTTAGCAGATAGAAAACAGTAGACATTCGATGGTTCACCGTTTAATATTCGCAGGTGGCTACAGATTTAGGTCAGATGTTGATGTTTCATGTATCACGATTCTGCAAGTCATTTGAAGGCGAGATAAAGGATGAAGTAAAACGTTGCGTTTGGTATCTGATGAACCGTTTAAAAATCTAAGTCTCGCCTGCCTGCCAGTATGTGCGTGATGGTATAAAACGTGATTCCTTTCCCAGTGGCTGTATGTCTCCCCGCCCTTTTTCAGACGCGGTTACGTTGCCGGCCAGCCTCGAGGCCCCCAAAAAACGCCGTGAAAATGCAGTTTCATATGCAGATGCCCAAGAGAGTGCTTAAATAAGCATGAAGCCAAAGGCAGTGGCGCCGAGAGCCAGGACAGCGGCAAAGATGCCGGCCTTGGAGTCGCGGACGCTGGGGGCGGCGTTGTCATCGTCGTTGCTGTCGGCGGCGCTCGAGGCGGCACCTTTAGCGCTGTCGACGGCGGAGGAGGCGGCGGCGGCCTTGGTGGAGATGAAGGTCTCGACGGCACCGGCCTTGGTGGAGTAGTAGGTCTCGACAGCGTCGCCCTTGGTCGACAGGTAGGTCTCGACGGCGCCGGCCTTGGTGGAGAGGAACGTCTCGGCGGCGTCGACGGCGGTGGAGATGTGCGAGGCGGCGTCGGAGGCCCAGCTCTCGGCCTTGGACTTGGCGCCATCGGCCCAGGTGGAGGCGTCGGAAACGGCGCTGTCGACCTTGGACTTGGCACCGTCGGCCCAAGTGGAGGCGTCGTTCAGGGCGCTCTCGGCCTTGGTCTTGGCACCCTCGATGAAGGTGGAGGCATCGTCGATAACGTCATTGAGGTCGCGCCTGGCGGCGGGGGCCCGGGGGACGGCGGTGATGACAGGAGGGGACTGGTGGATGGCCTTGATGACTTCGGCGGTGTCGGCGTTGCTGATGATAGGGTTAGCACGGGGGTCTAGGGGAAATGATGGGGAAGGGAGACGTACGAGTCGCGGACGTTGTTGGCGGCGACGAGGCCAGCGGTGGCGAGGACGGAGATCTTAGCGAAATGCATCGTGAGTTGTGGTTGTGGGTGGTGGTTGAGGTGTGTGTTGTTGTGATGTTGTTGTGGTGGTGGTGTAAGTTGGTGGAGAAGAGAAGTGAAGGGCAGAAGGCTGATAGAATCTGAAAGGTGGATTGGTGCCTTTTTGAGTGGATGCCTGATGAATGGGAGATTGCTTGCTTGCGATGATGGAATATCAGCGGCAAGATTGAAGGGGAACGCAACTCATATATCTGCTTCTCCAGGCCATGGCGCGTTTCATTTCCCTCCCGCCAATTTGGCTAAGCACTAAGCATGACGTTCAGCCTCGAAGCTAGCGCAGCAAGCCACTTGGGGAAGACCCGCCCCTCCGTCCCTGTTTTTGGCTTCGACGATCCCGGTTCCGCTCATCATCGTACCTGGGGTGTACAGGGCCTCGCAGGCCACTTGCGGTGGCCGGGCATGTTACTGCAAGGTACATTCCCTGTATCCGTAGCCTGTAGGGCATTGCTGTGCTGGGGGGCTAGGGGACTTAGCTTTGGCGACCCTGCATCGGGTCGTGGGCCGGGTCTGCGCCATTGCGGCGTGGGGAGATGTGCCGCTGTAGCACTGCGCCATGCATCGGGATGTCCTTTTATTGCGTGTGTTGCCCTATCAGCGGCCTGACTTGCAGGAGGAGGCTGCTGTTCTGTTCTGTTTTGTTCCTCCCGGCCACCTGCAGTTATTCACTCCTCACTCCTTGACCTTTGATTCATAGATTCCCTCCGCAAATCTCTCCCACTGCAGCATGTTCTGCAACGCCCGGTTCCTCACTAGCGGCTGATCCTCATCGGGAGTCAAGGACATCCGCTCCTATTCCCATGACGGCGTGGGAGTGGCTGTGGCATGGCCGTCGCGACGTTTTGCCCCAAATTGGCATTCATGTCGCGAATTTCTGGGGAATTCAGCCCACGGTGTCCAAGCTAGCGGGGAAATCTGCCCAGCGCTAATCCCAGAAGGGGACAGCGAAGGCACGCTTTGTTTGCCCCTTTGGCTATTTTCAGCATCAACTGGCAGCGCCGCCCTCGGGCTACGCGTTAGCCACCAGCCACGAGGACCGGAAACGTGTTTGGGTGTGGCGGCGCAGCATCTCACCTGCTTTGGGGCATTACGCATAATAACTGACACTGGCGAATGGTACTGTGTGCGTCGTAATTATCGTTGCGGGCTGGTATTGCTGCAAGTCCGTCTCGGTCTTTTCGGACCGTCCGGGAGGCCTCTCCATAAAGTGTCCGTAGGGCCCGCCTGCAGTTGTTCGTTGATGTGGCGTCGGGATTTATTATCTTGCCAAGTCCCCGATGGCGACGACGATGACGATGCTAGATGCTAGATGAGGGCATTTTTCACCGAGCAGAACGCAGCCGTGACGTGGCCGTGCCTCTTACTCGATTCGTTTCAGCTTTGACTGCCCACAGACACGACATCACGGCCTTGGGGTTTGATCAGAAATGTTTGCTTGTGGTTCGCTCTTGGTTCACTCTTGTGGCGGAGTGCTGACCTGAGCGACAACCTTTCGTACCTCTACGTGTCGGAGGCAGGTGCGAGTCATGGATTAGACTATGCGTTGGGTGTTTCCGAATGCGAACCCAACTTTAACATGATCGCATCCACCCAGTGCACACTCAACACGCTCTACATTCCCATCCCCCAACGAACCAACCTTTCATCGTCAACCTTAAACCCCCGAGGAATGCGAAAGCGGAAGCGGGAGCGGAAACGGGAACGATCGGAGGCTTACCCCAGACCCACAATGCCACCATTGAATTCTACCTTGGTTATACGCAACAACCAAAACACCTCCAGTCCCAACAACTGACCCTAGATACGATACCGGTACATCACTACGAATACATTCTCCAAATCCACCATTGACCCATGGCCTCATCCGCCCACGGCGACGGAATGCCCGGCCATCATGCGGCCCGCGGCCTCCGCTCTTTTCTCGCTGTGTATCCTTTCATGCCGCTTCATGTTGAACTTCCTGGGGAAGCATTTCCCACAGTTCCCACATGGAAAGCGTTTTCTGTTCTTGGGGTCAGCGAAATGTTAAAGTAATGTGGCTTAGCGGAACGGACATACCCTGTGGTCGAGGCGTCGGCCTTCTTCTTGACGATGCCTCTGTTGGGCCGCCTTGATTTCTGCGTCGACCTGACCGGAGGACCAGATCTTCTCGTCCTTTGGAAGTCGAAAATCCATTTCTGGAACTCTAGACACGCCGCGTCGACCTCAAAAATATCCTGTCATTTCAATTGTCAGCGCCAATGTTCTCCAGCCGCCCCAGTCGCCAGGGACCGTGCCTTCACTCACATGTGCAATTTTACTCATGTATACCATGACCTCTTCAATCGTCTGCAGGTAGCCCAGGTTCACAAACCTGTTTGCTACCAACACTATGCCCCGGGATGGCGCATCCTTGAAATGTCCCTCCTCCATCAACGGCAAGATGAGTTCCTCATTGATGCGGTCCTTGATTTGCTGCTGCTCCTGGACACAAGCGAACGCCGACGAGAGATCCTTCAGTGTCATTCCACCACCGGCGAGATTCTGCAGCAGCTGATCAAGGTCCTCCAAAAACATGAAGAAGACTGCAAACACTTTCGTTTGCTGAAGACGCTCTCGAGAAACTGGTACATCGAGCGACACTCTGTCTCCAAACACCTCGTTTGTCGCTCCTTGGCCCATCAGGTTCGGATCATCCAGGTACTGCCCTATCTCGGGCGGTAAACCTGATGGCCCGCCTTGGTTGGTGACTGGCAAGGTTGAGATGCCACAATCTATGTTTGGACTTTGTTCCATGATGCTCGAAAACCCCCCGAACGGCATATACTCGTGTGTCAGATGGGTGAAGTCGTAAGCGTGGTCCTCCAACGCCTGCTGAGGAATGCTGTTGGACAGGTATGCATCACCCGACTGAAGAGGTTCCGAGTTGGAGACGATGGGGAGGGGAGGTGATGGATATGACTCTATTGCAGGCACAGTAATGTTCATGGAATTCTGAAAGGGCATGTGCTGATCCGGGAACGGGTTGATGCTTGGACCGCCGTTGCTCATACTGGCCCATGGGTCACCACGAAGAGCCGCTCCAGCTCGTCTTGACTCTTCACTCATCTCAAGATGAAAGAAGTGAAGATGGTTCCTAGCCTCGGGCCAAAGACGGCCAGCGAGCGTGGCGAAAGCTCTCCGTTCCTCCTGGTCTTGGATTGCATTCATCCATCTTCCAACACCTGCTAGGACGTCTTCCTCAGCCAACCTCTTGCGATCGCGCAACAGGCACGATACAACATATGACAAGCTGGTAAAGGCAAAAATCTTCCTCAAGTCGTTCGGCACGGGACCCGTCAGGGTGCTCCGGAACGCGATGACACCGGTTTCGCGCAGTCCTTTGGCATCGCCATAATATTCGCGGATGTTATTGATGGCTTCCATGTCGAACTCGTCCACCAGTTTGTCGAACTCCTTCCAGAGATGCTCCATCCCATCCCGAACGTCTCTGATACTAGACCAGTCCCGTCTTCGAGACTGCGGTCTTGGGTCCGGGCCATTCGTGTTCTGGGGCAGCTGGTGAGCTGCACTTGGCGACAGACCATCAAGTTCTCGCTCAAGATCATCAGCTAGCCCCTTGCCCAATGCCGGCGCCGCTGTTGGGAATTCCGCATGCCTTGGTGACTCGGTTTTGTCAAGGTAGCTCAGTCCGGCGAACAGCCCATCAATCTCAGACAGCGCTCTTTCAAGATGAGCCTTGGCTCTAGTACCGGCTTCATTGGCACGCGTTGCACCGCCGGCAAAGGAACGGATAGCCGTGTAAGAGCTGAGGTTTGGTGTCTCTGCCGACATGCTTGTTGCACTTGTGTGGTCATGCACTTTCTGCAATTGGGAGACGAGGCAATGGACGGAATGAAGGCAACAAGAAGTTGGTTCGCATTTCGCCCTCTAATTAAATGTGTCGGTCTCGTCCTACTGAAAAATAACAGGCTTCCCCTCTTCCGCCCTGCTCGGGGCTGCTTTGGAATCCTCGTTGGCCTGCCGGCAAGCGCCACTTCGCGTTGGTTGGCTGATATTCGGACGTCAGACGGCTCTAATGCAACGCAATGATGCGTGTATGCAGGGAGCAAACTGCTCCTCGAGAATGAGCAAGTTGCTCCTCGAAAATGAGCAAGCTGCTCCTCGAGAATGACCAAGCGGCTCTGCCGACACGCGCTGTGCACATCCAAAACGGTGTGGTGATCTGCACGGCGACGGCCAAATGCGATTTTCTCGTTCGAGTGGCGTTGGCCAAGACGGCCGCTTCACCGGTCGTGCTCATGGGGCCGAGCAGACTACTCCGATGAGTAAAATTGCTTCAACGAGGGCGTCGTGGGCAGAGTGAGCGGTACTCCCGTCCGTGGCGCGTACTGCGAAGCACGTTGTTCGCAAATCTTGACGTTGAACGGGGACTGAGTTGAGTGCTTGATGTTGGCCCTTTGCTTTTGACGAATTACGCCCTGCTTGACTTTTGTCTCCCTTCTCAGGTCGGGGTAGATGCCCATGTGCTACTCCGACGTGCTACTCATGCCGACTGGCTACCGGCCACCGTGGAGATTAGTCTACCAAAGAACGATACTCGGCCCACTTGCGGCTCTGGAGCAGATAGCAAGGAGCAGAAGGAGCAGCGGGAGCAGCGGGATCAGAAAGAGCAACAGGAGTAGAGGAGCGGAGGAGCAACGAAGAGCAATTGCTCCAGCGGAGGGAATACACATATAATGCGACCTTCACTATATTCACCATGGGTAGGCACCTTTCGTCGACCATTGTTGATTGTGCGTTTATATGGAAGCAACGCGCTTCTTCGCTTCCCCCAACATGGCATCTGAAAAGGGACGAGACAACAGGCAGGACGACAAGAAGATTCCCGGTACGTGTATCCTCCCGAGGACGTCCACCCCACCAACACTAACGTACTGTGCAGGCGCATCAGACAAGTTTCAGGCGGAAAGCTCCCCGCAAACCAACCAAGACGACCTTCTCGCTGCAATTGGTGGGTGGTCCTGGGAGGACGCCGAGCAGACGCCAATGGATATGACCGAAGTAGGCGGTGAAGACAACCAAACTGTCACGACGCCTCAAGAGGGTGTGGTCGCCGAAGCTGCGTGATGCAGATCCGTGCGGAGGATGCAGGAGAGAACCCGAGTTATCAGTCATGTGTTTTATCAAGTATACTTTGGAGAGGGAGGATGCCACCGAACCGTCCCGCATGAATCCAGCCTTGCCATTGTCCTATCCGAAGCCCCCAAAAACGCCAGTCCGTATTCCACGGTACATTTTCCCTGTAACCCTACAATTTGAAGTCCTCCATGAGGGAAGTCTCATGTCGATCCCGACCTCCTGAGCGGATGGCCCTCTGTGTTGAACACCCACTCGTCCAGACTGACAACATCCTCGTCCGAGAAGATGAGATAAAAGTATTTGAGCGTCTCGGCCAGCCAGAAACTCTCCATCGAATCCGTCTTCTTGGGTTCCGACGTTGTCACGTCCTCGATCGCTGCGAACGTGCCCTCGTCTGTCTTGGTCGCCTTCTTGATCGCCGTCCACATGGCCCACGCAATGTCGCGGAAGTCGTCGTTCCCCGTGATGCGGTACAGGACGAAAATGCTTTCGATGGCTTCCGGCCGGAGGATGTAGCGCCTGTCCTTGGTCTTGAAGCCGGGTGGGTTGGCTTTCATAGACATCGGGCGGAAGTCGCAGGGTTCCAGCGAGGGACAGGCGTGGAGCGTGGATATTTCGGGCATGATGCCGTTGGGGAAGGCGGCGTAGGCATGGGCGCACCCGCGGGCCAGCTTGTCGCCAATCACGACGTGGTCGTCGCGCCCGAAGACCTTCCCTCCCAAGGCGAACATGCCTCCCGCGAAGCAGGAGAGGTGTTCTAGGTGTGGGCGCAAGTTGACGATATCTTGGTCGATCACCTCGGCCTTGCCCAGCATGAGGAGGTCGTCCTGGTCTGGTAGCATTGGTCGAAAGAGCAAGCGGTTGATGACCACCCTCATGGATTCAAGGTACATCTTTTCGTACAAGGGCTCCTGGCCTTGCAGAAGCACGTACTCTTTGACAAGATACTCGTACAGCGAATCACCATCCGCGCCGAGGCTGAAGGTGTCGTCATCCGCCGCGAAGGTGTTCCGCGCGTTGATCTGGACCGGCCACATGCCGGGGAGGAGCGTTTGATTCTGGGTCCGTTCAAAGGCGCGGGTGATGCGGTCGATACCGTCGTAGTACTTGGGGTTCCCGGTCAATTGCGAGAGCCGGGTGAACTCGAGGCTCATGCTGCCGAGTCCGGCGCTGCTCTGTTCGTGTCCTGGGCGTCCTTTGCCCTCCTTGAGATCGTAAAAGCTGATGGAGTGTGGCGGCATATGCTCGGGGTTGTCAAAAGCAACGTATAGCAGATTTCCGATCTCGATGGCCTTGGAAAGGAGGACGGGCTCGCCGCTTAGATCGTAGGCGGAGAGCAGACCGCCGAGATATCTGATGTTGGTCTCGAAGAGGTTGCAGCTATCGCTAGTCGAGTTGTTCCAGTCAAGGCTAGCCACATAGTCGACGGCGTCGTAGAACTCTGATTTCATGTCCATTAGCCACAAAGTGTCGAGCGCGTCGATCATGGACGCAGCCCAGCCGCCAAAGGTGTCCTGGCCCACCATGCTGAGGGGCTTTAGTTCGTCACGACCCCATGCGTGCTTCTCGTAGGAAGCCCAAGTCTGGCGAAATGCCCGCTTGATGGCGCCGCGCTTATCGGATACGGACTCGCGGTTTGTTTCATCGGGGGAATCAGAAGCGAAGTCGTGCTGGATGGACGGCAACACGAGTGGGTGGCCTCCCGGGGCCATGGTCATGTTTTCTTCGGGGATGCCATGCTTCAGTGGGTGAGTTCCCCAGTCATAGGTACTCGGGACAAAGAGAATTGGGCCACGTTCGAAGAATGGTTCATGATTGAAGAGGCCGAGGAGTAAAATGATGACAACGATGAGGTAGATTGTTGCTCTCGATGGAGTAAAAGGCAGCCCGACGCCCATATTCCTGAGACACAAGAAGATATAGGAAATTACAGTGAAACACAATGAAAAGAAACCCCGAAAAGAGTGACAGAGAATGTTGGATGAAGCCTAGTTTGTCACGGACAAGCGAGCGAGGGTCCGGGTTGGTTTTGATGAACGGATGAGGTCACGACAACGGCGCCGGCAACCCGCGCGACGGCGCCGGACCCCGGTTTATCTATACGGGACACAATCATGGCCAGGGATCGGGACCCGGTTTACGGGGCGGAGGCGAGATGAGCTTCTCCTGACGGCTCCAATGTTCGGGGACCGGATTACCCAACGAGGAACACGCGTTAACGGCAGGTTTCTAAGAATAATCATGAGTGCGGCAGCCGCGGCAAGGGGGAGGCTAGCTCTGCAGTAGGAAAGGGAATTGGGCCATTGTTTGTTTTGCACGGTTGCAGTTGGTGGCTCACCGGACGTCAGTCAGACGTCAGGGCCAGGGGTACAAAGGCCCCATTGGAATCGTGTCTCAGTTGCTGAGTCGCCGAGCTGAATCGTCGATGACAGTTGGTGGCCTGGGATCCGCATCCTTGATGCTTGTTTGTTGATCGGGCTTGGGGCTAGGTCAGCCACTTGGGACCAGGAAAGGGGGGAAGAGTCCAAGCGAGCATCTGCATTTTGTGATTGCAATCGTTTGATCCAGGCCAAAGAACTCAAGATTGAGGTCGAAGTCGTGGAAAGTGGAAAGCAGTTGCTGGCTTGGGTCCGGGGCAATGAGGCGCTCTTGGAAGTTGGAATTGAATTTCGGGTTATTTTTAGGCTTCTCTGTCGTGAGCTATAAAGCTTGATCCTCAGGCGCGGACGTGGATCCCTGGCCAGCTTTAAATCCACTTTCACTGTGGCTGGTGCCCCACCCATAACCAAAGCCACACCTGCGACGCCTCACCGCCAAAAATTTCAAAATTCTGCCGCCTCACCAACCGCTGCAAGTTAGAGAAATGCTCGGATAGTTCAATCCTTCAGGTAGCATACGCCAGCCACGCGCCCTCACCACTGCAAACCCGCCACGATGTCGTCCATGCGAAATGCCGTCCAACGGCGCCCCCACAGAGAGCGAGCTCAACCGCTGGAGCGCCGCCGTCTGGGCCTCCTCGAAAAGCACAAGGTCCGCCTGCGCACCCCGCCATTCTCCTACCAGCGGCAACTAACCGTACATTGCAGGATTACTCTCTCCGAGCCAAGGATTTCAACAAGAAAAAGGCTCAGCTGAAGGCCCTCCGCGAGAAGGCTTCCGAGCGCAACGAGGATGAGTTCTACTTCGGCATGCTGTCCCGCAAGGGCCCCGGGTCCCGTATCATGGACGGCCGGAGATGGAGCGGTACCGTCGAGGGTGACCGGGGAAACAAAGCAATGGACGTCGACACGGTGCGGTTGCTGAAGACGCAAGATATCGGCTACGCCCGAACCATGCGACAGGTTGTTGCGAAGGAGGTGGCCAGGCTGGAGGAGCAGATCGTCTTGACGCGAGGGTTCAACAAGCTCGACGAGGTCGAAAACCAGGACGACGACGACGACAGCGACGATGAGTTCAACTTTTCGAAGCCTTCAAAACCCAAGGCGCCGCGGAAGATTGTGTTTATGGACGACGAGGAGCAACGGGAGGATGTATTACAGGACCAGATGGACGAGGATGAGGACGAGGACGCAGGCGACAAGAAACCTGAAGGCTCGTCGAACAAAGAGGGGGACGCAGAACTGGAGCGGGCCAAGGCTGTCCGGCGCCTAAGCCGCCAGCTCGAGGTTGCGCGCAAAAAGCTCAAGGCCTTGACCGAAGTCGAGTCCCAGCTCGAGCTCCAGCGCGCAAAGATGGCCAAGACGGCAACGTCGGGCGGACTAACGCGCAAAGGCAATAAGATTATGGTCCGGGCACGAAAGCGGTAGAAAGTGGGAATCTTTTATGATGGTTTTTCATGTCTTGTTCTTCTCGTGTCTCATTGCATTGCTCGCTCTCCAAAAATAAGGCTAATCGATACCCATAACGCCGCGGGTTTTATGATTCTACATGATACATTCAAACGATGGACTCGTCGCCTTCCTGGGCTCTCCCTAATTGTGTGAAGGGGTATAAAACACTTCTCTTGCCGATTACGCCCACCAGGACCGTCTATTGCAGCTCCTTGCTCGCTCGCTCTCCCAATTAATACTTGGAGCCCACGCACTTGTACAGCACCTTGAAAACGCCCCCGAAGCATTTGAAGACAATTGTCAGCAGCCAGATGATGGTCGCAAACAGCCCCTTGGCGAGCTTGACGATGACTCGGACCATGAACGGCAGCTTATCCTTATCGCCCTTGGTCTTGGTCTTGCCGAGGCTGTCGTCCTGGCTCTCGACGTCAATCTCAAACGACTCCATCTTGCGACGCTTCTTGTCATCGCGCTTGCCCATCTTGCTCAGTCGCTTCTCCTGCTTGGCCGACAGCAGCACGGGGGGCGGAGGCTCGAAGATCTCGGCGGCGGCGGGCATGTTCTTCTCGTCGGCGGCGGCGACCAGCAGCAGCGCGGTGACGGCGACGTCGACCAGGAAGAACGACTCGATCTTGGACGCGATGCCCGTGTCTAGCTCCAGCCACCCGCCGCCAGTGCCGTCGCGCGTCAGCTTGGCGAGGTGCTGCGGCGACTCGTGGTGCTCCAGCGTGTACTCGACACGCGACCACGCAGGCGAGCGCTCGATGGTGACGCAGAAGGGCGTGGCCAGCGCCGGGTGCACGAGAAAGTGGTTGCCCGTGTCTTCGTCCCAGACGAGGCGCGCGCACTCCCGCTCGGCCATCAGGACCGAGGTGGGATCGTTGGCCTTTTCGATGGCGACCTTGGTGGCGGGCGTGGGCATCAGGAGGGCGACAAGGCCGTCGTTGGGAGGGTGCTTGCGCGACTCTTCCTCCAAGGTGGTGGTGAGGGCCTCGTGCCAGTGCTTGCCGTCGGTGATCTTGCTACTGCGGCTGCTGCTTCCGCCGTTGCCGACGACGCCGCTGATGATGCTGCTGCTTGCCGAGGAGCTGGGGGCGGCATCTGTCTTGGGGGCCTTGTATGCCTTGCTGGGGTCGTGTCTTGTGAGGGTCACGTAGGCCGAGGCCGACGTGGGGTCTAGGCGGAGGTTGTAGAAGGGCTGCGAGGTGGAGGAGAGAGTATATACGGGGGCATCCTTCTCCTGGGTCATCTTCATGCAGTAGACGCGGCCCTCGGAGTGCGAGGCCTTCCACCCGTTGGCCACCTTCCACAGACTCTTGAGCTGCTCGGTGGTGCAGGTGGTGGGGATGACGGGCGGCTCGTGGGGCCTCCGCGGCCACTGGTTGGACCCGGCGCTCCGGGGGCTGCGGAGGGGGCTCCGGAAG
>JABSTB010001127.1:0-22934 GCA_013756995.1 Neonectria neomacrospora | reverse complement strand
TACCCCCCCGGGCCCGCCTCAACAACCAAGAAAAAAAATTTAAGTGGCCCCCTCCCGTGCTCTTGTTCTCCCACTCTTCCCCCCCCCCCCCCTCTTCCCCTTCACGACCAAGTTTGGTTGTCGATGGGTACTTCTTCTACTACTACTGCCTAGCTTCTGTTTCTCGTTCTCGACTGGGCTTGATGCATTCTGCGTAGGGCGTTGGTGGGGTTTCAAAGAAGGGATCCCCCTTGAAATTGTGTGTTTTCCTCAGATGCTTCGCGATAGACCTGAATGATTGTTTGTGTTATTCTCGATTTAGCCTTTTATTACCTAGGTAGTGCGGAAATGAACAACGTACACTTGTTAAAACTCAACTTGATACTATCTGTGCACGCATCTTCATAACGCTTACGATGTTTGATACTTACTCGTTTGTTTCCAAGATGAACGGGCTCCCGAGTGAACTCCACTTACATGACATTCAAGTTCCCTCCTCCCGTCATCTCGGTGTCGCGCATCAGGAGATGTTGGACCGACTCTCTCGTGATATAGCTCGACCCTTGACTGAGCCACGACCGCGCCCGGCCACTTTCCGTGATCCCTTGTTGTCAGCCCCTGTGGCAAGGAATGTCACCTCGGTGAGGGCTTCTCGGTGGAGTGACGACAGCCTTGCTATGTACGTAATATCAATGCAGGGGGCTGGTGATGTTGGTGTTGACGATGCCGTACAGGAGGCGGTCAAGATCCCTGAGAGGGAGGGTGGGTATTCGATTGTCAGATAGGTAGTCTAGATGCCTGATGGAATTATGCGAGGAATCCCGTTGATGAACAGGGCAGGGGGTATATACCGTGATGTTTGGGAATCGGCGATCCATGATATAATAAATGGTGTTGTTGTTGATGACAGTTCCCAGATTCCCGTGTTCGAGGTCCGCAGATGACCTGTTGGCCTTCACATGTCAGACCACGCCCATATTCACACTTAATCCTCCGCCCAGTCTGCGCTGAGGTTCCCTGCACCGTTAGCGGACGGGACGCTCTCCGCGGCACCGAGCTTCAGTGGGTTCAGGCTCTGTGCGTGCTTTCCAGGGGACGCTTTGTTTCTGGGTGGCACCCCGCATTGTGGCCGGAGACGCAGGTCCCGGCCCGCCGCGAACCCCGGGTTTTACTATTTATTCCAGCGGCTCAAAACGACCTCGGCCCGTTGGTGAGGGCATCGCGGGGCGGGTATGCTATTCCGGCAATCTCAGTCTTTAACGTCTGGCGTCCAAATGGATTTTGATTCCTGGATCCTGGATTCTGGATCCTGGGTTTTCCGATTGACCTGATCTGCTGGTTCTGCTTAGATCACTGTGCCACAGTTCCTCCATCGCATCATGGCTGGTCCTCCGCCTCTTCGGGGCATCAAAGTCCTCGAGTTTGCCGGCCTCGCGCCAGGTCCGTCCGCCAACTCCCCGCTCCTATCGCAATTAATACTCACATAAAATACAGGCCCCTTTGCCGGGATGCTCCTCGCCGACGCCGGCGCCTCCGTCCTCCGCATCGACCGCGCCCAGCCCGGCGGATCGCACCAGTTCGGCAGCGCCGCGCTCCCCACCGAGGACATGCTCGCGCGCCACAAGGCCTCCATCGCCGTCGACCTCAAGGCGCCCCGCGGCGTGGCCCTGATCAAGCGCCTTGTCGCGGCCGCGGACGTCATCATCGACCCGTTCCGCCCGGGCGTCCTCGAGAAGCTCGGCCTCGGCCCGGACGTCCTGTGCGCCGTCAACCCGCGCCTGATCTACGGCCGCATGACCGGGTTCCGTCGCGACGGTCGCTACGCTGCCATGGCCGGCCACGACATCAATTACCTGGCCGTCTCGGGCGCCCTGGGCCTGCTCGGGCGCGACGGCGAGAAGCCGCACCCGCCGTGGAACATCCTCGCCGACTTTGCCGGCGGCGGCGCCGTGCTCTTCCAGGGCGTGCTTCTCGCCGTCATCGCGCGCCAGGCGTCCGGTCGCGGCCAGGTCGTCGAGGCCAACATGGTCGACGGCAGCTCGTACCTGGCCACCTTCCCGCGCATGGCCCTCAAGACGTCCCTGGGCGACAAGGGCCGCGGGAACAACCTGCTGGACGGCGGGTGTCCATGGTACGACACGTACGAGACGGCGGACGCCAAGTACATGGCCGTCGGCGCGCTGGAGCCGCAGTTCTTCACCGCGCTGGTCAAGGGCCTGGGACTCACGGGCCAGGGCTGGGAGGAGAACCGGGGCGACACGGCACGGTGGCCGGCGTTCCGGCGGGTGCTGGCGTCGACGTTCCGGGGCAAGTCGCGGGCGGAGTGGGAGGCGGTGTTCGACGGCACCGACGCGTGCTGCACGCCGGTGCTGGAGTACGCCGAGCTGGAGAGCCAGGCGGGCCGCGAGGGCGACCAGCGGCCGGCCGTGACGCTGCGGGAGACGCCGTGTCTGGCCGTGAAGCAGGGCGCGGCGCTGGTGGACGCGGCGCAGTACGGGCAGGGCGGCGGCGTGGAGGGAGACGGCTACGAGGGACAGCCGCTGTCGCCAGGGGCGGGCGGCGAGGGTGTGCTGCGGGATTGGGCCGGTTGGCAGAGCGGGAGGGAGTACGAGGTCAAGGCGGGTGGGTTGGTGTTGAAGGATGGAGAGGCGTCGAAGCTGTGATACTGGAAGGCCATGTACATGCAATGTTGTGTAGCGATGATTTAGATTTATGGGTAAACATGTTAGATATGCGAAATGAACATCGATATTCCAAACATTCATCAGGAGATGATCACGTCTCACTAGACGTTTGTAGACAGGTCCAGCGCCGTCTCAATGTTCATTGCTTGTTTTGTTCCAACAAAATACAATTCTTCAACGCCATGGTGCTTTCGAAACATGCATATCTATCCATCTAACTCGACTATCCATCGTACAAGTTATTAATCACAGTGGCGGGAGCTCTTCTCGACATATCGGGCACTGCAGCCGGAACCTCATCCATCCCTCCAGACATGCGCTGTGGAAGATGTGCCTGCAAGGTGTGACCATGTATAAGCGGCGTGCAAACACACCCGCCACGCCTGAGTCTTCGTCGCCCGCCAAGATAACGGGCACCTCGAGAACCTCGCGGCAGATAGCACAGTCCATGGCACGGGTGGAGCTGCGCTTCTTAGTCCCGTCATCATCTGCCCGCGTCGTGGCCGCAGTGGCTTGGTCGGCGCCTGAAATATCATCAGAGACCAGGCCAATGGGTAAACCGCCGGCCTCGAGGCTGTCCTCGCGGAGGACAGGGTGATAGTCCCAGGCGGCAGGTGTCCAACCGACGGGGATGCCGAAGCGCGGGCCGACAACATCCTGAGCGACGAGGACGACGAGTTGGAGCCACACCCAGGCACAGAAGATCACAAAGGCGCGGCGGTCAGGCTGAGCGTAGAGGAAGTTGTCTTCCTTCAACCAGAAGTAGGCAATGGGGAGGAGGCGCAAAACGGACTGGCCTAGCACGAAGGGCCATGCCAGAGCGCGACGGCAGTTACGGAGGATGTTGCGGTAGATCTGGGGCACCCAGAGGGAGAGGTAGGTGAGCGTGCAGGCATTGAGGAAGAGGGACCGAAGCCCAGGATACCAGGTAGTGGAGGAGATGGCGAGGAAGATGATGCAGAGGGAGAAGATAATGAGACGGCCGACGATAGTCTGGAACGACTGAGTCGTCTGAGGGGCCGTGGCAGGCCCTGTGGTGGCACTAGGCACAGCGGTTGCGCCGTCGGCGATCTCAGCATCGATGTCTTGATCGGACGGGATGATGATAGGTTGGGACGGAGGTCTCGCGGGTTGGTGGGCGATCGGGAGAAGCGGACCCGAGCCGGTTGGTTCGGGGGTTATCACGGCGGGTGACGGTGTGCTGCCGGAGTCACTGCCGGAGGTGCCAGAGCCCCGGTCGCGACGTGGGCGCGTTTCTGGAAGCTGGACTTCCCATATCTTGGCTAAGAAGCTGCCGCCAATAGTCATGGACAGAAACGCGGAAAAGAGGAGGGCCAGAGTCGGCAGGAAGGTGGCCGCCGCAGACGACACCCACGTGGCGGCGGCGGTAAAAGTCATGCCGTCGACCATGACCATAATGGCAGTCGTCCAGAAGCTGACACGACCCATCGTCGATGGCGTGCAGGATTCTCTCATCTGGTTCTTAAGCAGATTGACCTGCGCAAAGACGACCATAGCGTAGACGAGGATCCAGGCCTTGACTTGATACACATGAACCTCCGTCTTCATCCCCGTCAGGTGCTGGGCCTCACTCGGGCCAAAGTCAGGCGGCCCCTTGGACTCGAGGAAGAACGCACAGTCTGGGGAGTAGATGACGGCTGACATTTGCAGCTTCGGCACTTTTGGGATGGGGGCACCTTGTGGGGATTGCAGTTCGGATTCAATCGCGCCGATGATGGACTCCATCGTGTCCCTCGAGGCATCAGCCAAGTCGAGGTTATGAATCTGCTGACCTGGCGGGTGCACTTGAGCATACATGATGTACTCGCAGTGTGGTGACGGATTGGTCGTGTACATGGGGTTCTCGAGGTCCGAGGTCCACGGCATGGTTTGATCAATGTAGATGTTTTCCTCCTTCCTGGCAATGGTTCGGGCCAGAGACTGGTTCAGCAGCCTCTGGCTCGACTGGAAGAAGTCCTCGCTTGGGGACAGGTGCGGAAGCCCAAAGATCCCCTCGAACTTCTCGCTCGTCGTTGTCATGAGAATGACGCCCTGGTGTGGCCAATGGACGCCCCAGAGTCGCATCTCCCAGTTATGACCCGAGCCCTCGGTATCCTCGATTGTCGTGGTGCCCTTGACGCTGCGTATCAAGCCTCCAGAGACCGGGGTGCTGTCCTCCACCAGCTGGTCGTATTCGGATACCGTCTTGTTGCCGTCGATTCGGAGCATCATCCTCCCGAAGTTTCCTGTTATGTTCCGAGCCCAGTCATCCTTATCTCCTATCCAATCCATACCAGGCGCAATGCGGGAGAGGTTGTAGCTGTCGTATCCCCTAGAAACAGAGCCTTCTCGTCGAATCCATTCGCCATGAACCGTCCCGGATGCGTTCATCCATACTGGCTCGCCTTGGCCGATATCCCACAAGTCCTTCCCTCCCACGGGCGGTATGGCATGTCGGCTGAACTCCAGGCTCCTCTCGTGGAATCGGCCCAGATCCTCCCACGCAAACTGATCCTCCTCTCGAAACCCCGAGATGTTGAGATACGAGGGCTTGGCGTCGTCGTCATCGCTTTGTCGCGGCGTGAAATCGCCCCAGTGGGAGGTGTTCAGGACGTCGAGCGCATCGTGGAACCTTGCGAGCCTCTCGGCTGCCAGGTCAGAGAGTGCAAGAGAGCCGCTCTGGTACTCGCCGTCCGGGAAGATCAGCCAGATCAGAAAGAGGATAAAGGCCAGCCCGACGATCGGGTGCTGCGACGGCGGCATGCTGATCGGCGGCGGAGCAAAGCTACCGCAGCGACATCCTACTTCAGGAGGGTTCGGGTCTCATTTGCGACGGCGTGTAGTATAGAAGCTCGCGATCAAGCCCGAGAGAAATTTGCGTTGGTTGTGAATTGGAAATCGATGTTGTGGTTGATGTGTAGTGGCAATGCAATGCGACTTGCTTGCACGAGTACGAGGTACGAGGTACAGTAAGCTCTGAGCTGCGGCCCCATGACGGAATGTGGCGGTACATGTGGCGGGCGGAGATCGAGAAACGCCGCACCCGCCCGTTCGAACGTACAGTACGAATACGCGCCGTCTATCCGCCAGCCTCGTCGAAACAAACAACCCTTGTGCACGAAACCGAAAGCTCATGAACCAACAACACGTTTTCAATACATCTAGCGTGACCTACCTTTGAGAGCAGCCTAGGGATTTGCCTTCTAGTTGTGGATTTACGTACTCATCCCCAATCTTCTGTCCTCGTCCTTCACCAGCACAGTCGGCCATGGCCAACGACAACCCTGAGCCACCCAGCCTCAAGACAGACAACGTGCGTCTCTCCAACCCCTACTATGGCAGTCGACCACTCGGAGAATATCCTTTTTTCCATGACGCGCCGCTTGTTACGTGCAGGCGGGTAGAACCGCGCGCCGGACCACCCCTTTCTAGACCATCACTAACCCTTCTCCTAGGCGTCAGAGGATGCCCGCACCGACGTCACGGCTGCTGTCGAAGAGCTGCTGAACTCATTGTCCAACAAATTCGCTGGCGTCTCGTCTGAGATTTTCGCCAAAAGTGAGTCTTTCGTTAGCCATATCCGATGCACCAACAGACTCTGACAGCGCATACAAGTGGATGAGATGTCTAGGAGACTCGACAACTTGGAGGCTTCTCTCCAAGAGAACAAGTCCAAGGATGGAGGATCGTCCTAATAGTGCCGCCAAATGGTGTAACCGGGTAATTGGAGGTTGCAAGGCGTTCAGGGCTGTCCTTTGGAATATGACTGGATACACATAGGCATGAGCTGGCTCATTTCATATACGGCTTAAGTCAAGGCAAGGGCGAAACCCAAGAATTCAGCATATATTCATAACTGATGTCCATCATCGGATTATCTTTCCCCATATTCGGAGTCCCAAGACGAGTGCTTTATAGCTCATCCTTGATGTTCTCGGCCACCTTCGCAACGAACTTGCGCAGAACGTTGGTCTTGGCTTGGATCTGATCCCGCTTAGCGGGGGCAAGTCCACCCTTCTCAAGGAAGCCCTCCAGTCGGGCGAGCTCCTTGGCAACATAGCCGTCGTGCTTGCCAATCTTCTCGAAGACGCGCACATAGTACTCAGCGTACTTGATCTGAGCAGCGTCCTTGAGCTTCTTGGCCTCCTCCTGAATCTCGGCGGTGATCTTGGCAAGGTCAGCCCCGCCGGTGAACTTGGCCACGACAGTGTCCAGTGCCTCAACGGTTCCAGCAACGACATCCAGCTCGCCACCAGGGACTCTGTGCGTTCCAGCCTTGGAGTTGATAAACTTGACTAGGTCCTCCTCGCTGCGGCCACCCTTGTAGTCGACTGCCTCCTTGCTACCAGCGGGGTAGAACTTGATCGTGGGGTAACCGGAAACGCCCTGGGACTTGGCCCAGGCCTTGTTCTCGACAGCATCAGCGTCAACCTTGGCGATCAAGACATTCTCATCGCTAGTGAAGTCGGTCGCGAGGCTCTCCCAGGTAGGAGCAAGGGTCTTGCAGTCTGAAAGCAACTATTAGCCTAGTCCTTTTGGAGGTCATGAACGGAAATACTCACGGCCACACCACGGGGCAGTGAAAGCAATCAGGACGTGCTTATCTCCGCCAACAGCCTCGTTGAACGAGCCCTGGTTCAGCATGACGATGTCGCTAGGCATCTCCAGCTTCTTCTTGGGGGAGACTCCAGCGTGATCTTTGATGAAGTTCGTCAGGCTGTCCAAGTCACGGCCCGACTTGTAGTCCTGAGGCTTGTTGCTCTTTCCATCAAACCACTTGAGGGTAGGGAAACCCTGAACACCGAATCGCGTGCCCAGCTCTCGGTGCGCATCAGCGTCGACCTTGGCGATCTGGACTTTGTCCTTGGCATATTCAAGGGACGCGGCGAGCTCCTCGTAAACGGGAGCCAATGTCTTGCAGTGGCCACACCAGGGAGCAAAGAACTCGACGAGAGTAGGCTTGCCGGATCCGAGCACGATCTTGTCAAAGTTGTTAGGAAGAAGCTCGATGACGGCGGATTTGGCCACCGCCGAGGCGGCGAAGGCGGCGAGCAGGAAGCTCTTGATCAAGACCATTGTGGGCGAAAGAATTCCACTGAGGTTGCTTCAAAGTTGGGATTGAGCCACTGAGAATATGGCGAGCAGTCTTTATGAAGGAAAAAACGTTGTGGAATGCAAAGTAACCTTTGCCCTTCTGCTGTTGCTTGGAAATCAAGCTTCAAGATGCCAGCTTGCAGCGAGCTTCCTCCCTTGAATCGGAACGGTGAGGTAAGCTCCCCACTAGCACCGGCAAGTGGCGGTAAGTCGTGGCTGGGAGGCGTGGCGCGGGGTTACACGTGAAGATAAGATAGGAGGAATTAGGGTGATCACGTGCCACAGGCCCTCACGGACCTCCTCGCCTGGGCTGGGGCTGACAACCCTCCAATCCAATCGGTGGGCGGTACGTATCGACAAATTCACACAAAATTTCACGCCCACTTCATCCCTTGCAAAATCACCATCTGCATCTCCAGCTTTCGGCAACAACATCGCAATCATGTCTCACGAAAGCGTTTGGAACTCGCGTCCCCGAAACTATGGCAAGGGCTCTCGCAGCTGGTACGACTTACCGCGCTCCCCGTCGCAGCGACACTGCGCTCTCTCCCATTCCCCGAGATCCTCGAAATGCTAACCTGTTTCTCTTCTCGACTATAGCCGAGTCTGCAAGCACACGGCCGGTCTCATCCGAAAGTACGACCTGAACCTGTGCCGTCAGTGCTTCCGTGAGAAGGCCAAGGATATCGGCTTCAACAAGGTGAGTTGGTTTGAGGACAATCAAAGATTCCGCTTCGGAATGTCTGAGGGCTCGTGAAAGGCTGACTCGTTGTGTGTCTACAGTACCGATAAGCGATGTTGGAACGAATTCTCTCGGACAGGGCAGGAGGGAAGTAGTGGAGGAACTCTCGAAAGAAGTGAAGGACCTCGCGAAAAGCATATCGGAGGGCGGCCGCTTGGAACCGGAGTTTTATGGCTTGCTTGGGTCTATGGAAGATCGTGCGTCTGACGAACGTCTCCGAGGATAGACGAATACCATTGCATTGGACCTCATACCTTGTGCCTCCCCACTCGCCCTCGATCTCTCCCTGCTTGACACGAATTGGACGCAGAGGATTCCAACAAATATTACGGTCGGGTTTTCAAGGATTGTGCGGTCATGATAGACGCAACAGCTGCCAAACCACCTCACGCAGCAAACCCGACCTCCTCGTCGACCCTGTCTTAGTCCAATAAGAAATTTTGTGATGACCATTGGCCGTTCATCAATCGCGCCTGGAACTGTTGCACACGTCGTTTCCTGTCACGTTACTGAACAAATGACTTGAGATGCTAGTTTTACAAGTATTCATTACTGCCTCCCCTATTTTGTCTAAATTACAATTGTCAAGACAACGGGAAGAAGCAGAGCGGAGATCTTTGAGCCCCCCAGCCGTAAGTATACAAGAGCCAAATTGAGCTCAAAGTGGGAGATATGGCCCAGTACATGAGCGCGTTTAATTCGTACAACACCACCTTTTCTCCGGACGTGAATTTCCCTTCACGCCGTGTCCCAACTGCGAGAACAGCTCTTCCAGCAAGCTCAGGGTATCGCTGGTCCACTTATTTGACAATGCGGGTGCAGAGACCAGTGGCGACAGTGCGACCACCCTCACGGATGTTGAATCGCTGACCGACCTCAATGGCGTTGGGGTGGGTCATGGTCACAACCATCTCGACGTTGTCACCAGGCATGACGGTCTTGGCGGTGGCATCCTCGGTGCCCTCGGGGAAGGTCAGGTCGACCGACTCATCAGCAGTACGGAGGTAGAGCTGGGGTCGGTAGTGCTCTTGGAAGCCAGTGTGTCGGCCACCCTCCTCCTTGGTCAGGACGTAGAGGGAAGCAAGGAACTGGGTGTGAGACTTGACAGTGCCGGGGGCGCAGACGACCATGCCACGGCGGACATCCTCGCGGCGGATACCACGGATGAGAAGACCGGAGTTGTCACCAGCCTCGGATCGCTCGCAGGACTTCTTGAAGGTCTCAATATCGGTGACCTTGGTCTTCATGACCTCCTGGCCCTTGCCGACCAGCTCAATCTCCTGGTCGCGCAACAGAGTGCCACGCTCAACGCGGCCAGAAACGACAGTACCACGGCCGGCAATGGAGAAAACATCCTCGACGGACATGAGGAAGGGTTTGTCGAGATCACGGATAGGGGTAGGAATCCATGTGTCGACGGCCTCGAGAAGCTCATCGATCCTCTCGTTGCCAATCTCGGGGCGCTGGTTGTTGAGAGCCATAAGAGCAGAGCCCATGATGACAGGGGTGTCGTCGCCCTCGAAGCCGTAGGTGGTAAGGAGCTCACGCATCTCCATCTCGACGAGCTCCAGCATTTCAGGGTCATCAATGGCATCGACCTTGTTGACGAAGACAACAATCCTCTGGACACCGACTTGGCGGGCGAGCAGCAAGTGCTCTCGGGTCTGAGGCATCTGACCATCAGAGGCGGCGACAACAATGATGGCACCATCCATGTTGGCAGCACCAGTGATCATGTTCTTGATGTAATCGGCGTGGCCAGGGCAGTCGACGTGAGAGTAGTGGCGGTTCTCGGTGGAGTACTCAATGTGAGCAGTGGAGATGGTGATACCACGCTTTCGCTCCTCGGGAGCCTTGTCAATGGAGCCATAGTCGAGGAAGTTGGCAAAGCCCTTCTCGGCCTGACGCTTGGTGATGGCGGCGGAGAGGGTGGTCTAGAGAATGGCAAGAGCCAAAAGTCAGCCGATTTGTCCAGCAAAGCAGCGCCAATTGCGATTGAAGGACAACGGGCGTACCTTTCCGTGATCGACGTGGCCAATGGTACCAATGTTGACGTGGGGCTTGGTTCGCTCGAAGACGGCGTATGATCGGTAGATGTTGAGGACGCCGGGAACGTTCTGCTTCTTGAGGGCAGACTGGAGGGGGTTGACCCGGGCACCGTTGAGGCCTTGGCGCGCGGTGCGCAGGAACGGCGCAAGGGATCGGAAGGCGGTCGACATGATGACAAGCCGCGGGGTATATAAAGACAACCGCAAAGAGATGAGAAAGAAATTGAGCGGAGAAGGGACGGGGGAGGAGGTGCGCGAATTCAAGACCACACGGCGGTGCAGGTGCTGATATGATGCTTCGAAATTTTTATGAGCTGTGCTGCACGCTGGCTCAGAGGTGGTTTGTTCTCTGTGGGTACTCTGTAGGTGGGCCGCCCAATTGCTGGGCCAGGGGTCAAGGCGTCCACTCAGAACTCGGCGGCTGCTAATCAAGTCACGTGGCGTCGCGTCCTTGGGGTTGTACTTTAGAGGGGACGCTTCAGGTTGGCAAGAGCTGGCTCGGATATGGCCGATAGTGAACTGTCATGCTCTGTCCCTTTGGGCATGTTTTCTCAAGGAGATTTCGTCGCTGGAATGATGGCCTTCCCGGAGATATTAAGACACGATTACTTCGTTGGAAACACCAATAATCGTAGCTCAAGTACAAGAGTTGGCAGCGATCTTCCCCTCCAAGCTTCCGCTGCACTCAGCCATTGAGCATGTGATGCTACAGCTCCTAGGACTCTGGTTCGTCAACATGGTTACCCGTGAGATCATCTTTTAGACTAGGTGTCCAGCACAATGTCAATTGGGTGACTACTGTAGAACTGCCAATCCTGACGTGTGCCCTCAGCAGCACGAGGTCACTCAGTCGTACTTGGCGGTAGACTATAAAGCAGATGATGACGCTCACCTTCTGTCGGCTGAATTTCCCCTCTCTATTCTATGTGTCGCCTCGTCGTGATTGAATCTCTTAGCAAAACCAAACCCTTTCCCCAGAAATACATCGCAAGCATGGCAGACGTTGACGCATCGCTGGATACATGCTCTGGTACAACCCCAGGAAGCTTCTCACTCGAACTCGAATTGACAGTGCATACAGCCCGCAAGTCCGCAGACGATACAAAGATGATGCCAGAGGCCAGATTTGAAAAACCTGGAGCGGATTCTGGACCTGACCACCACTGCACCTGTCTTGATGAGCCCGTGTCAGACTTTGGAATATCGTGTCGAAAATCAGATTGCTCAAAGATGCCGGCTAACGAAGCAGGGCAGTGATAACGAAATCAGAGGGCTCCTGGGATGTTCATTACTTATTTTCCTTCTGTTCAAAGGAAATATTCGTTGCTAGTTGGCAATTCAATCACAAACGAATGGAATGCTGTTCTTGTCGAGGACTCGTCGAGTCGTAGCTCTAGCGCCAGCCCGCAATCAACCGACTGCTCTAGCCATGTAATCTACCTACTTAACCTCATGTATTTGTGTCAAGTTCATCAAATAAGCAATCATGTATGGTAAGCGAGATTGTCGGCGTGCGCTGTATTAAAATTACTGGTTTGATTAATAGACGCAGTGAGTGATTAAAAGTTCAAAGTTAGGAG
The DNA here is from genome assembly GCA_013756995.1 of Neonectria neomacrospora. Taxonomy (NCBI): domain Eukaryota; kingdom Fungi; phylum Ascomycota; class Sordariomycetes; order Hypocreales; family Nectriaceae; genus Neonectria; species Neonectria neomacrospora. The sequence continues at coordinate 10,807 of JABSTB010001127.1, read as the reverse complement.
GGAGCGATTATCAAGTCCCGCGTGTCGTTCTCAATTGCCACCAGCGCCCATTTTCCGTGCAGAAAAGCCGGGACCATCGGAGATATCCACTCGGAAAGGCAAACAAGCGCGCTATAAAATCTTCCGGCTTCAACAACACCTCTGCGAACCCGGTCTCAAAAAACAGCAATACTCCCTCAGTTCATCTCGCTGCCCTCATCTGACGTGGCGGACTCACTTTCCCGACTTCTTCTTGCCACTCAGCACTCCGCCCTCTAAGATCAGCCGCCACAACAACTGCTCAAGCTACTTCAGCTCGCTCAGCCTTACGACGTGTACCCTTTACTCTGCATCCAGGTCATCTCGCTGTCGATACTCAACACATCTTTCAACCCTTGGTCTCAAGCACATCAGCGCCCACTGAACTAGATACTTCATCATGGACTCTGAGACCCACCAGCAGCAGCAGCTCGAGAACGAGCCCACTGAGCTCAATGCCCTTGGCAAGGCGACAGCCCAATTCGTCCAGTATGGAGCCAACGCTTCCAACAACCTTGCGGCGACCTTCTCCGACATGAGTACCCAGAACTGGATCCGTATGATCGTGATTGTCGGTGGCTACATGCTGCTGCGGCCGTACGTGCTCAAGCTGGCCGGCAAGGTCGCCGTCCGGAAGATGGAGGACCAGGATGCGAAGGAGAAGGCCGCTGCCAAAGCGAAGATCTCACCCAATGAGCTCAGGGGGGAGCTGGCTGAGGACGGTACTGAGACCGAAGAGCAGGGCGAGAGCACTGGTGCCGACTGGGGCGAGAAGGCCCGAACGAGGCAGCGAGTGATGCTGAAGCAATTGGTCGAGGCCGAGGAGCTACGGAGACAGGAGGAAGAGGACGACAAGGACATCGCAGACCTTTTGGAGGACTAGGCTGGATCGTATCTAGAAATATGGATCATCGAGTATGTTTACGGGGTTAATCAAGCACCAGAAGCTGGTCAGAACGGGAAGTCCCAATGTCTACTGTGCCGTGAGATCAGATACTTGTGTGAGGAGGTAATTTTCCCTGCTATACGCCAGCATCCTCGGGCGTAGTTCAGTTCCTATAAGAACGAAACTAGGGCGCCAAGGGCAACGGTGATCTGTCACCTCTTCTAGCACACCATGGGATCGATCGTCTACTGTCTTTCATGGTCGACACGCTTTTATGTCCGTCAGTATCACCCACGCAACCATGTTACGTCGATGGATGAGGCCGAGATTGTAGACTCATAATAGACCCCGTAAGTCTCATCGGCAATGCTTGTCAGACGCTGCCCAACGAGCAACAGCAATAGCAACACAGCCTCCACCAGTCGCTTCTTGTTGCAAGGAGCACGGCTAAAACATTGTGCGACAAGGACTAGGGCCCTTCAGCAAGCCACGGTCGACCCAGACAGGTGTGGGTATTATATCCTCTACTTGATTACCAGTCGTCGCAACTTGGCTCCTGCTGGGTCCAGCTTGGGCGACAACAGACCTAGGGCAAGTTTTCAAGCCCAACATTCCCGTGGGGACCATTACGACGGCGCGGCACGCGACAATGACGATAATGTGTACTGTCGCCTCTGTACAAGAAAACGTACACTAGTAGTCACAGGATGCGGTAGTGAGGGGCGTGAACACGACAGGCAAGCGGCTGCATTATTCGCCCAGCCGTTCATCGGGCCAGTTCATAGGGCAATCAACAACGGTTTGTCGGGCAAAGGCACAAGTTTCTATGTCTTTGTGCTGCTGGAAGTGTCTGGAATCCGAGTGCCCGGCCGCATGGTGTGAGTCAGGGTGGTCGTTGCCACTGGTTTAACCCGACTGCAACTCCTAATGGACTGGGATAACGTCAGAGGCAAAAGCGCTGACAAGTTGTCAGTAACTTGGACGACTGTAGAGGCCAGTTCAGTTACGAGATGGTGGATCAGTCGTGACTCGATTGCTGAGACAAGATGTCACGACTGCAGGGAGGCTGCTGTGTATGGGCGGACAGCAGCACTGTTGCACCCAAACAAACCGATGCGGTCAAGCCCTGGGAATTCACCGAAAAAAGGCGTGCAGGCTGCACTTGCAACAGAGTGCATCTCACTGATCAGTGATCATGCACACCTCTTGTTTTGTTTTTGTGGCGCCACACCGCGGTCACGGTCCAGGGTAGTCTCCATGTCCATGCCGAGCCCGACGTCGAGAGGGGCAACCTGGCGGGGCGATTGGCGGATCGAAGCCGAGGAGGGGCGCTGCGATGGATGCCTGTTTATGCTCCGATACCTGGGGTTTGGGTGGCCCGTCAGCGGCGCCCAAGGTACCTAGACATGGTCCTGTGTCCTGGTTACAGTTCTGTGTGCGGTTGTGCGTGTGGTTGCGTCGTGGTGTGTGGCCTATGTCATCCCTCCCCTCCTCCCGCCGCTTTTGGGCACGGCAAGCTGCGCCTCCAAGGCTCAAGCACTTCCAAGTTCCGGCTGGGCCCTCTTTACGTCGCATCCTCCTCCACTCAACATCCAGTTGTTTCTCCTTCGGTTTCTGTTTGATCTCAACATCGACTCCTTCTTACGGCCCGCCTCGATTCCCAGCTCGCAGTCCGCTTCCCTCACCGACAAGCGCTTGTCCTCATCTCTGCCCAACGCCGACGCCGACACCACCCCGCCTGCGCAACCGACCGAGTCACTGCACTAGCAACAAGTGCCGGAGCGTTGACTCGCCGAGGCCCTTCGGCGCACCTTTCACTGGGCGCATTCCTGTTTTCTGCCCCTGATACAATGATTTGATCTCCTAGCACTCAGTCAAGTGAATTCGCACCATGGTCGAGTCGCTGGACATCCAGAACCTGCTTCAGACGGGCTACTATGCCACATCCCGGGCCAAGAGCCCCAAACCGTACACCCTCCTCCGTCCTTCTTCCCAATTCCACGCTGACAAGCCCTTCACAGGTCGTCATCAGAACTCGAAGCCCACCAATACTCGCGGCCGGCCCCGTCAAACCAGTTAACAGCACCCCGGTACTATCAAACCACGCCGCGACCCCGGAGAGTCCTCCCACCACCACCGCCAAGTGTCGAGGACGAGGAAGCGTCGCTGAAACGAGAGCATGGAGCAACACATAGGGCAAAGTCCTCGGACGAGGAGACCCCGTCGCGGGGTGACGTTGACCAACACCCCCTCATAATGGAGGTGCACGAATACAACCCGGAGCGCCGGTTTGTCATATTAACGGGACCACCTGGTTCTTCTGATGGTGAACCTGAGAAGAGGGCAGATCACAGGCCCCCTCGAGAGGATAGACGGACCGATGACAACCCATACAACACGGGAAAATACCGGAGACACGAGCCAAGCTCGAAGCCGGAGTACAGCTCGAGGCCGGAGTACAACTCGAAGCCAGAGTTCAGTTCGAAGCCTGAGTATAGTTCGAAACCCGAATACGGCTCAAAGCCTGAGTACAACTCGAAACCCGAATTCAGCTCGAAGCCCGAGTACAGCTCAAAGCCTGAGTACAGTTCGAAGCCCGAGTATAGTTCGAAGCCCGAATACAGCTCAAAGCCTGAGTACGGTTCGAAGCCCGAGTATAATTCGAAGCCCGAATACAGCTCAAAGCCTGAGTACAACTCGAAACCCGAATTCAGCTCGAAACCCGGGCCTCACTCGAAGCCCGGGTCCAGCTCAAAGCCTGAGTCTAACTTAAAGCCTGGTTCAGGGATAGACTCGGATGGGAGCAGGCCTCGCCTAGAAAAGCGCAAGAGTAGGCAAGACCTACCCAAACTGGAGACTGATGGCCGAGAGGTTCAGTTACCAGAGAAATATCGAAGTCACCCTGTTACAAGCAGTAGTCGGGCTGACCCACCACCTGTTCGACAAACTCGACCACATCCTGATCCGTCACTCGCACCCGAGGTCATCAAACATGGAGCAGGCGGGCGGGAACAAGCCTACCATGGCTACGGCCAGCCTTCCAGCTCCAGTCGCCGGTCGCCTGTTCAGCGATCCTATCCAAATCAGCCAGGCGACCGACGATTTGACGAAGGCCACAATCGTGCCTCCTCGGCCTCATCCGCAACAAAGCGTGTAAGCCCAAATAATGACTCTGGAAAGCCAGCTCGCCCACTCTCCAACGACAGGATAGGAGACGCTCGGTACCGCGGCGACTACGTACCACCAAAAAACAACAGGAGGGAGCCATCTCCTCCCTATGGAAGGTCAGAACGCGATGATGCTACACGGTCGTCAAATGTTTCGTCCAGAGAATCGGACAACCGACCAGGCGACGATCACCCCAAGGGCCCACGAGAGCTCCAGCAGCGTCGGAGGAAATCCATCGTCGTCCAAGAGGGTCGCCCGTCTACCCCGACCTTGGAGAAGGTGGAAGCACCCGGTGGTCCACGCCTGAGACCCAAAGGACCGACGATGCCCATACCGATCCCTGTACCATTCGGGTTTTCAGATGATGTTCCTCCCAACACACGAGGCTCTTCAACTTTCCCCGTCTCTAAAGAGGAGCAGCCTCCTCCGCTACCAGAGCGCTCAAAGTCACAGCTTCCATATCCTGTCGATGACGACCCACCAATGGACCCTTTTGGTATTCGGAGAAACGAGTGGCTAGGTAGATCTGTGTACGACACAGAGCCACCTATTTCCATGCCGGAAATACCACTGCCAATCCCCATCGGTCCTGAAACGCCCCTTGAAGCCAGATCCGCAGCCCTAGCGCCAAGTACTCGTGTACCTGCGACATCTCAGTCGTGGCAACCCCCTTCATTTGATCCTGAAAGGGATGGTTACCGCCTAGAGAGGCCAATCGGCTCTGTTAGACGGCATTCTGAGAACACTGAAGGGACTGGTGTTCCTAAGTTTCCCGAATGCCGCCGCAAGCACCCTGTGGCGGGCAAGATGGACTGGCTCACCTTGCCGAGGACAGACTTCAATATTTGCCCTGACTGCTACACCACGGTCTTCTCAAACTCGGAATATCGGACCTTCTTTCAGCCTATGCTTCGTCCCTCGGATAGGCCTATATCATGCGACTTCGGCCTATCTCCCTGGTACCGTATTGCTTGGCTACTGACTTTGAAGAACGACAAACCTGACTTGCGACTATTCCATGAAGTTGCAAATGTTATTGCCGCCACCCAGAACGTGCCTTGTCCAGGCGATCGGACGACATCACGAAACTGGCTAACGATATGGAACCCATACACCCGGCGACCAGTTTATGACTTCACTATTTGCTCTCAGTGTGCCCGAACGATCCAAGCGTTGCTCCCCAACCTTTCGAATATATTTGTTCCCTTGAGTTCCCGGTCGGAGCCTACTAGGGGCACTTGTTCCATGCGATTCAAACCCAAGCGAAAGCGTTTTGTAATGTACTTTGACGCTATGGAGGCGACGTCAGACATTGCACGCATGGAACACGAAGAGCCGGACATCGACGGCCTAGCCAGAGAGCTCGAAAAAATCACATCGATCAGCGAGTGCCACGAAGACACACCTATTGCGAACGGACATTGGCATACGATGCAATACCTTCGAAAGTTTACCGTTTGCGGCGATTGCTTCGAAGAAGTCGTTCGCCCACGGCTTAAGGACGACAACGTCATTGCCCGAAACTTCTACGCGAACCCGCAGAGGGTTCCACTGGCAACATGCCAGCTCTATTCTCCCCGAATGCGAGATATTTTCCAAAAAGCCTGCCGTTGGAATGACCCTAAGTACTTGGAGGGAAAGGTTCTGGAGCGGATGGAGATCGAGGCGGTGATCCACGACAAGCTGGCCAAGCTGGACAAGTCAGGCCATGACGACGACTGGGTGGAAGAACAGGTGGACAACCTGATTCAGGAATGGAAGAGGTGGGAGTAGACCAAGTCCACCCAGTTTTGGATACTTGCAATAGATGGGGACATAATGATATATGGACACACGTCAAGGCAAATGTAATGAGCTATGCATTGAAAATGAGACTCATGATACAACGGAACTATTGAATCTCTTCTGTTATCAAGGGCGGAAATGCCACTGTGACATATCCATCCGCGAACACACCAGCCAGTGTGGGGACAGTGCATAGCGTGCGAAAAAGCACACTGTGCAAATACCTCGGTCACGTGATCCCACGAAGAAAATTCGCTTGGATGGACTACCGATGTGGGGCTTAGGGTCTCCGCCCACCAAATCGCAGGAAAAAACCCAGGTGAAATTTATCGCGAGCCCCAATTACACCTCCCACTTCATCACCAATTTCGACGCCGCCCGACGATCACGGTAAGCACCCAGCGCTTCTATTCAATAGTTGTCTCAATCTCTCCTCAACAATACTAACTCAATCCTCTTCACCAGGTCCAAGTCCCACCTTCAAAATGGCTTCGCGACCTACCGTCTCTATCATCGGCAAAGATGGTACTCCCACGGGAGCTACCCACCCCATCCCCGCCGTCTTCACCAGCCCGATCCGACCGGATATCGTCCAGCAGGTTCACACCGGCATGGCCAAGAACAAGCGTCAGCCCTACGCTGTGAGCGAGAAGGCTGGTCACCAGACCTCTGCTGAGTCCTGGGGAACTGGTTAGTGAACGCTTTTTTCCTCTCCTCTGGGTCATGAAATATTCTGTGGGATTGTGTGGGATCGCATAGGCGGTTCAGCAGGGCGCCAGCGAGCTGCTCGACTGGGGATCTGCTTTGGAACCGGAGTCAACAAGATGCCGAACTTGCGGCTAACATCAATCTTCTAGGTCGTGCTGTCGCCCGTATCCCCCGCGTCTCCGGTGGTGGTACTCACCGTGCTGGTCAGGCTGCCTTCGGTAACATGTGCCGATCCGGTCGCATGTTCGCTCCCACCAAGATCTGGCGCAAGTGGCACGTCAAGATCAACCAGGGCCAGAAGTGAGTTGTTTCTCAAATTGGAACCCGAAGGGCACATCTAACGTTCGAAACCTAGGCGATACGCTGTCTGCTCCGCCCTGGCTGCCTCCGCTGCCGCTCCCCTCCTCCTGGCCCGTGGCCACCAGATCTCCGCCGTCCCCGAGGTTCCCCTGGTCCTTGACTCTGCTGTCTTCGAGGCCGCCTCTATCGCCAAGACTGCCGCCGCTCTCGTCCTCCTGAAGGCTGTTGGTGCCGGTGCCGATATCGAGAAGGCTAAGGGTACCAAGAAGCTCCGTGCTGGTAAGGGCAAGCTCCGTGGCCGCCGCCACACCCAGCGCCGTGGTCCTCTCGTCATTTACGATGCCGAGACCGACGGCAAGGAGCTCGTCACCGCTTTCCGCAACATCGCCGGTGTCGAGACCTCCCCCGTCACCTCCCTCAACCTCCTCCAGCTCGCCCCTGGTGGTCACCTCGGCCGATTCATCATCTGGACCTCGTCTGCCTTCAAGGCCCTCGACCAGATCTACGGCACCACCACTGAGCCCTCAGCCCACAAGCGCGACTTCCTCCTGCCTTCCAACGTTGTCTCGCAGGCCGATCTCACCCGCCTGATCAACAGCTCTGAGATCCAGAGCTCCCTCAACGCCCCCAAGGGCGACGCCGTCACCCGACGTGCCGCTGTTCAGAAGAAGAACCCTCTCAAGAACAAGCAGGTCATGCTCCGCCTGAACCCCTACGCTTCTGTCTTCGTCCAGGAGTCTCAGAAGAAGCAGGATTAAATGTCCAACTCGCTGGGTGTGCAGCGGGCTAGGAAGAAATAGGTGGCGGGTATTGCATGGTTTGGTATCGAGGCGTCATGGCTTCTGGAAGGATGAGGTCCTAAAAATGAACAGAGATTTGACTCTTTATGAATTCCGTTTCGTACTTGACATTCGGTCTTTGACTCCCAAATACCTACCTATGTTGTGGAATACCCCATCTGTCATCATTACTGCCAAGTATAACTGCCTCCTGCCATTGCCTCGTGACATGAGTTGTGAGAAGTCAGATGATTTAATGGCTACCTGATCATCCCGATCTGCCGAGTCAACCGCCTATCTATGGCGCAATTAGTGTAGGCATTGGTCTCATTTTACACCGCCCTCCTAGGCCAATCACACGCCAATGTAGTAAGCTGGCAGGTGATCCAGGTGAGACTGGCTTGACTGTCTCAAGTCTTATAGGGCGTACTCGCGAGACTGTCACATTGCTACATCTAGCAGTGCCCGCCCAGTTCCAAACGTCGCGCAGAGAATCCTTATCACTTGTCTGAAGAAGCATTACGATTTGTGGAAATTTTGTGTCTTTGTTATCTACCAGTTGTTGCGGGTTCTGCCCTGCATCACAGCTAGCCTTACGATGTCGGCAACTCCTTGACCAGCTTCTCGATGTCGGCAACGTCTTTGATTCTCCAGAACTTCTGGAGAGCGCTGACGTACCTCCTAGAGCCGGACTCGATGTTCTCGTCGCTCTCGGCTGCGAAACACAGGCGCGCATAACGCCAGCCTCGCTCAGCCAGGATCTCGGGCGTGGCGCTGAAGATGGTACCAGGAGACCCGAGGACGAGGTTGGGCGCGTGAGTGGTGAAGATCAAGAACGCAATAGCGAGGGTCGGGCCGTCGAGGACGGGGACATCGACGCCCTTGGCCTCGAAGAGCGGGTGGTTCTCGTAGTGGATGCGAGCCCAGACGAACATGCCGCCGTGAGCCCAGTCAAAAGTCAGCAGCTGGGTCTTGGTGATGACGCCCCATTCGGCATCGGTCTGGCGGACGGGCGTGGATTGCTTGAGCTGGAAGGTGTTCTCCTCGAGGATGGAGCACATGAGGACCATGCGGCGCTCGTACTCGCCCCGGAGACCAGCGAGCCATCTCACCCAGCCGTCCATCTTCCACCCGCCAAAGGTGGCCTTGTCCTTGAGGGAGAGGGCGTTGAAAGCGGCCACGGTGGCAGCAGGTTGCGGGCCCTTGATCAGCTCGGCGATCAGGGATTGCACGAAGCCGGAGGGCTGTTGGGTGGTGGCCTCGGTGATGCTGTACGACGTCTCGGTCAGATGGTAAAAAGTACCGGCCGTGTGTTTACGAAACTCACCGAAGGAAACGCTCAATGATGGCCGGCTGGGCGGTGATCCATCCCAATCTGCAGCCGGGAGCGACCGTCTTGGAGAATGTGTCCAGCCGGATAACCCGGCCGTCGACGTCGATGTTCAGGTATGAGGGGACCAGAGAGTCGATGAAGTCGAAGCCGGACTTCTTGGGAAACTTGTACGACTCCTCGCTCTGGGGGATCGCCAGGCCCCTCGCCTTGGCCTGCTCAACTCGAGCAGCAGGGAACTGCAAGTACCAGTACGGCTCATCCTCGATGATGAGGAGGTCGTACTCGCTCGCAATTGCGTAAAGCTGCTTCCTCCGCGCCACGGATTGGATGCCGCTCGTGGGGTTGTGGCCCATGCTACACGAACGAGTGGGTGGTCAGCGTCACATGGCAGATGCCACTTGCTCGCTGATCGATCAGGGGCAAGGGAGACTACTCACGTCACGGTGTAAATGAAGTGCGGTCTCCGGCCGTTCTTGGGATCCCAGTTCTGCAGCACCTCGCGCAAACCGCCCGGGCCTTCGGCGAGCATGCCCTGTGAGTCCAGCTCGACAGGCACGACTTGAATGCCGTGGGGCTTCGCCTGCGACAGGATGTTCCCGAAGACGAAGGACTCACACAGGAACCCGGGGCGGTCTGCCACCGGGTGGACGTCGGCGTGCCAGGGGTCGACGATGAGCTCGAGCACCTTGGAGAAGCCATCCGTGGAGCCGTTGGTCATGATGATCTCCGGGCCGCCCTTGTAGGGCACGTTGGGGTGGAGGACATCGCGGGTGAACTGGCGGACGAACGAGTACAGGGGCGGATAGCCCTCGGAGAGGCCATACTGGAGCGCCGTGGAGAGGTCGAGCTTAAGTGCTGGCTCGGGCTGGTTGAGGACCTTGGGTATCGTGATGCGCGCCGACGTTGCCTCGAAGTCGGGGTCCGGCAGGAGGCCACTGCTCGCGGGGGCCGTGGCATGCGAGAGGCCCGAGATCTTCTTGGTCGTCCCGCTCGTCTCGGCCAGCGGGTCGTTGGGCGAGGGCGTCCATCGATCAGCCTTGGAGACCTGTGCTTCGAGGGTATCAAAGGGAAAGTATTTTACATTTGGCATGCCTGGAAACCGTCATGTCAGCATGCTGTTAAGACAGACATATACACATGTCGGGGCGGTCATCCGTTCCACACCCCAGGGTTACACGTAGAGGTTTCGGAGGTTCCGGACGGCGTCGCGGGCGGGGACGACGATACACCACCAGTGAAGGGAAGAGAGAGGAACGTACCTCCAGAGAGGTTGCTGATGCCCGGGATCCGGGCGAACTTGTAAAACGCTTTGATCTTGCTAGGATCCCGCTTCTTTGTAATGATTGAGTAGTGGTGGGAGAGATCCCGGGGCGGCGGCGGCGATGCCACCGCGGCTTCGCCGGTTGCAGAGGGAGACATGACAATGAAGCTTCGTTGAGTCTTTCTCTGTAGAAACCAATTGATATTTGGTCGTCTAAAGCTAGGCTTTGATGCAAGGAGAAAGACGCTCGATTCCCTTCAAGTATTACCTTATCTCTTGGCTACCTATCTAGTCGGCGAATCGTCCGGGGTGTTGCTCCCCCGATTGCGGTATAGAGTCGGTCATTACAAATCCATCCATCCCACTAGCCCCGTCATTATCGTCCAGGATCACAACATGAATGCATCATCCCCAACCCCATAATTCCCCGACCCCGGAGTGGGATGCTGCCAACGGTTTACGCAATGGGGAGCTATTCTTAGGTAAATCATCGCGGAGGGCTTGGATCTAGATTGCCCTTAGATGCGTAAGATGCGCGGAAAGGTGCTCGACCAGGGGTTGTCTAGGGT
>JABSTB010001126.1:0-18318 GCA_013756995.1 Neonectria neomacrospora | reverse complement strand
GTTTGTCGGAGGGTGCGGGCTGCGCTACGGCAATGTGACCGAGTGGGTGGATTGAAGGGGTCTGGGGTCGGCGAAATGGGAGACATGACATTGTGTTGCCTGTTTATTAGTCTGGATATGATAGATCCAGTATCATCGGAAACAGGTAGATCGAGCACGGGGACCTGGATGATTTGAGGGTGGGGGTTCCCGCACCTCCTTTACATCAACGGGCAGTCTATCATACGGTGCAGCCAACGTTTGATATACGAATAAGGCAGAGATAGACTCGCTCATCAATTGGAACCGTTAATGACGGAAAACTGCTTTTTGAATATTTGTGACTCAAAAAAAATCTATTGCGGTTCAGGTGACCCCTGACACTGTCATCGACCACACAATCTCCCTTACAATCCAAGGCATTCAAGGGCCATGCTGTGGTTCATGGATTTATATTCCCCAACTCCCTCCAAAGTGCCCTCGAAGCCCCCTTCTAATCAACCTCCCCAACACACTCACATGAGCAGTCTCCAGGCACCGAGGAGTAGCGCCGCGAAACCCGTGCACACACCCATCAACCACTGCAGCGTCTGGAACTTGACCTGCTCGAGCTTCTCTCGCAGCGCCGCCACCTCCTGCTCGATCTTGGTCTCCGTCTCTTTGATCTTGAGCTCCTGGCCGACAGCCTCCTCGCGGATACGGCCCTTCTCCAGGTTAAGGTCCAGCCGCACGCTGGCCTGCGTCCGGCTGATCTCGTCGCGCAGCCGGCTGCTGAGCTTGGCGATGTCGTTGGTCAGCCGCTCGTGCGCCGTCCGTGTCGTGTTCGATTCCGTGCTGTCGGCCGAGAGCAGCTCCGATCGCAGCTTGGCGAAGTCGACCTTTTGCGTGTACGTGGCCTTGGCGGCGTCTTCGCGGAGGACCATGGTCCGGGTGAGGTTTTGGATGCTGGGATGTGTTAGACCAATTGGTTGCAGCGCTGTATGTCTAAGCGCCTTACCTCTCTTCAATGACGTCGTTGAGGACCTTCATCATGGCTGCCGACTGCACCTCCGTGAACCCCTCGCTCTCTAGCCGCTTGACAAACTTGAGCGTATCGAAGTGATGGTCGCGCTGTCTCAGGGCCGTCGCATGAAACGCCCTTTGTATTATCAGGCTCTCGGTGCGGCGAGGGCATTGTCGGGTCGTAGGCGCAGCCTGGAAGGGCGAAAAGGATCGACGTTGGTTCCTCGGCTGTACGGAGGCGAAGGACAGCGCCGTCCGGGACGCCGAGAGCGGAGCGCCCCAGCTGAGGCGCGGGAGAAGGAAGTGCGGTAACAGCTCAGCTGCCGCGACACTCGGGGCAGCCATGGCCAGTTGTCTTGGGGTTGCGATGGCAGTTGGGTCGGCGTTTTGGTGATGGTGGAGGAACTCGGATTTGAGGCTGCCCGGTGGCATGAATCGTGATTGAGCGAGCGGAAAACACCGGCTTTGATTGGCCCCGTGCTGTCAAATTGCCTCCGGCCAATCAAGCGGCGTCATACCTCCTGTTCTGGCCAAGAAGGACGGATGAGGCGTGGCCTTAGTCATCTTCTGGGCTATTCCCTTTTTAATCCCAAGACGTCGCGTTCGTCAATCTTATCAGATCCCGACAGGAGTTCGCAACTCAACTCCATGGGATCCATCATGGCCAGGCGCCAATCAATACACGGGTTGATCAGTGACGAGACTTTAAGTCACTGCCAGGATCAAGGGCGGGCGAATTGAACTCCGATCACCTTTATCCCCCATTATTCCCGAAGTTACCCATATCCTCTACCAACTTAGGGTTAGTATTCGTAGGTTAGGGTGGTTATGGTTAGTTAAGGGAGTAGTGCTCAGCTTACCTTAGGTATAGGCTTAGGGTTCACCTCCCTAACTGAGCCAGATATGAGCCCATTCACTCCTGTGGTTTTGACGAGAACTGTCCTGGTCGCCGACCCCCTATTGAGAGCGCATGCGAGTCAAATCTTTCGGCTGTATTCTGTGTGTCCCCTAGCAAAGAAAAACGCGCACTTCACTTTACTTCGCTTTCCTCTGATCACTGGCGCGCCGCCGCTGTGGTTCGAGGCACCATTCGGGGATCGGGTGTTTGTCCCGGGTCCGAGCCGGTGTGTAAAGAGAATTACTGACTAAAACCCCGGCCCCGAGCGTCGTAACGGTCAAACAATCGCGGTAGATTATAAATGGCGCCTTGAACCCGATGAGAAACAACAGGTCAGAATCGTTGCAGGACCGTCGGCGCGTCAGCCAGGTTATGTTGTTGGGCTTCGGGTTTAATTCAACTCCGAACCCCGGTGCATTACAAGCTCCTCCCCACCACGCCGGTACGGCATTCAGTCCACAACGTCGCAACCCCCAATCCCGCTCACTCAAATCACAATCCTAGGATCGTTGGGCCGCTGACCTGGGCCTTTCAACACCGCTCTTCTGCCAAATCCTAGTGAATTACTGCTCTGTCTGGCGACCGGACTTCGTCAACTTGCCTGTTCTGGTTGCTTTCCCGATCCCACCATCGCATGTGAATGCAGACCCAAGTCCGCAGCCATGGCCCCCCCCGATCTCAGCTCCTCCTCCGGTGCACCTGCGGGATACGGCCGATCTTGCACCAACTGTTCACGCGCTAAGTGCAAATGCATTCTGAGATACGATGGGGTTGAATGCGAAAGATGTCATCGCCTAGGGAAGAGCTGCCTGCCAATGACGACATCGCGAAAACGCGTCGCAAAGAAGGCCACAGCTTCGCGGACAGCCCAGCTAGAGGAGAAGCTCGACGACCTCGTGTCGATTCTACGGGCATCTCAGGGTACCAACTATCAGCAACAGCAGCAACAACAAGAACAAACTCCCTCGTCTGCACCAACACCTTTATTCCCCTCCCCCTCAACCGCTCTGACCAGTCGTCTGGACTCCTTGGCTGCTGCGGCGACTTCGTCCACAACCCAGAGTTGCTCTTCCTCTATGCCCCTTGCCTACGGCCCCAGCAATTCGGTGGAATCGACATCAATGAACTCGCCTTCGCCAGACATCAATGAAACGTATCGATTACCAGAACCAAGTCCTGCCGAGGCAGAAGTCTATTTCAATAAATTCCGGGAATGGCTGAAGAACTTCCCGTTCATGGTTCTGCCCCATGACAACACGGCAGCATCTTTGCGCGAGAGCCACCCTTTTCTCTGGCTGTGTATCATGAACTTCACGTCCATGTCTACGCTGCAGCAGAGCCTCATGAAAGAGAGAGTCCGTCAGGAAATCGCCACAAGGATTGTTATCAACCATGAGAGGACCATGGATATTCTACTTGGTCTCATCGCTTACTTGGCTTGGTATGCGGTCTCTTCACTCGTTGATGGATGTATTCTAACCGTCCTAGGGCAACCATGACTTCGGGGCCCGGCACAAGGCCTTTTATCATCACGTACTCACAGCTAGCCATTGCGGTTATCTACGACCTAAGCTTGACTAGAGCGCCGATCGAAGAACAATATTTTACCGTTTGCTTCAAGGTCTGGGGAGGACGCCCACCTGCGCCCAAACTACGGTCCATGGAGGAACGAAGAGCTGTCTTGGCTCTCTGGTTCCTCACATCGGTGTATGTTGGATGCCCGTCGCTCTGGACTATTTGCTGACCTTGATAGGATGACCTCTTTCATTGGCAAAATGGACACCCTTCGCTGGACTCCACACATGGATGATTGTCTAAATGCCTTGGAGAGAGACCGAGAGAACCCGTCGGACGAGGTTTTGGTCGCTTTCATCAAGTACCAGCTCGTAGCCGAAGAAGCGCAGAAACTGCTTGTGCGAGACGTCATGGGCGGCGATTCGCCACAAACTCCAACCTACGTCTTCAAGAAAGGCATGCTCGCCAAATTACAAGAGATACGTGAGGGGCTGCCACCTAATCTGGTTCCAAGCCGTTAGCAGGTCCCGATCTTGCCTGTTTTTGACACGCGCTGATTATCTGTAGTGGTATTGCAAGCGCACATGCTTAGCACCGAGGTGCAGGTCCAGTCTGTTGGACTTTTTATGCAGGCGATTCCTACTCGACAGCGCATCGAGAGCATGTACTCCTGCCTCAAAGCTGTACGTTCCTGGTACAGCGTCTTTCTGTCCATTCCACTCGAGGAGGTGCCAGGATCGCCGTTTTCAGTATACGTGCAACTTTCCCAAATCCAGGTGGCTCTTTACAGGCTCACCATCTCAGAAGATCCAGCATGGGATAAGGATCTAGTCCGTAACACGGCGGATCTTCTGGGGCTGCTTGATCAGACCATCGACATGTTCGTGAAGTTAGACAGAGTCTACCCCATGAAGACCGAGGTAGGCGACGACACTCTCTTCGTCAAAGGTGCCAGAATCATGCGAAACATTCGAACATCGTGGGAACCTGTGATCTCACGGCACCTAGGAGGAATTCCGACGCCCAATAGCCAGGGAATGGCCAATCCTCAACAAGTGGAGGTGGCAGATGCGATTCCGGCCGCATTCAACATGCCGGATCCCAACGCCATGGACTTCAGCGACTTGACATGGATGACCGACGTCTTCGGGCCATGGGAGTTCTAGGGGGCCCGGCCGCTATAATAAATACCGGTCCTGCTGGGACGCGAGGCCGAGACGAAAAACGCCCAGCAGTCAGACCATGATTGGTTGTATCGGTCCCGGTAGGCGGGATTCGGATTCATCCCGATCCCGGCTGATCCACACTCGCGCATCACAACACCACCGCCTCGAAAGCCGTCCCCGGGGTAAACGGTGTTCAGCCTTATGGCTTTCAAATCTCCGGGATTTATTGTTGCCTGCATCAACATGGATTCCAATAAAAGACCTTGGACAACCAACATCTGAGCGGGTTGTTGCCTCATACAACAACATCCTCCTTCCACTTGCAAGCCAACATCACCCTTGTGTGACTGTACAACATGGCCTCTCCGATCACAGAGAAGCCACAGGCAGAGCCCCAGGCCATTTTTAACGACGAGAAGACAGACCCCGGGTCTTCTACCCCCACCCTTTACGATGAGAACGAAGCTGTCAACAGAACGAATCCAGGGGACGCCGTGGCAAAGGACGATACAGATACATATGTCACAGGGTGGAAGTTGGTCAGCTTGATGATTTCCATTACGGTGGCAGCATTCCTCATGCTTTTGGACATGTCCATCATTACTACGGTATGCTTGATTTCAAAGCGACCTTGGAGTGGGTGCTGACTTGTGCTACAGGCAATCCCCCGCATCACTGAACAGTTTCATTCGCTGGACGACATTGGCTGGTATGGCAGCTCATACAACCTCGCCAGGTAAGTCTGCTACCTACTTGATCGTCCCGGCTGCTAACAAGTTGGAAGTGCTGCTCTACAACCCCTTTCTGGCAAGTTCTATACATACTTCAAGTCAAAAGTCCGTTACCTCCTACTTGATCGCCGAATGTGACATGTGCTAACCAGATTTCCTATGCAGTGGCTTTTTTTGTGGTTTCTCTTTGTATTCGAGATTGGATGCCTTATTTGTGGACTCGCCAACTCTTCCGTAATGTTGATCATCGGTCGAACGGTTGCCGGGATGGGATCTTCTGGCATTCAGAATGGGGCTTTCACCATCATGGCTGCCTCGACACCCCTGGAAAAGCGACCTCCTCTTATGGGCGTTCTAATGGCAGGTGCTCAGCTTGGCCTTGTTGTCGGGCCCTTGGTCGGTGGAGCTCTGACGGAGTACACAACTTGGCGGTGGTGTTCGTATCCCTTGTCTCCTACCGCAGGTATCTTGATGCTAACTTCCATCTAGGCTTTTACATCAACCTCCCCATCGGTGCTGTGTGTACCGTCTTGATTCTTCTAGTTGATATCCCCGATCGCGTAGTCGAAACCGAGGACTCCATCTTCAAGACTTTGTCGACGAAGCTTGACCTGACAGGCTTCGTCCTCTTCGCCCCATGCACAGTCATGTTTCTCCTCGCCCTGCAGTGGGGCGGTCTCGACTACGCCTGGGACTCAGCGATGGTCATTGGGCTCTTCTGTGGTGGTGGTGCGACTCTCGTCCTCTTTCTCTTCTGGGAACACCGCGTTGGCGACAACGCTATGATTCCTCTGCCCGTTATTCGAAAGCGCGAGGTCTGGACATCATGCGTCACTATGCTCTTCCTCTTCACTTCGGTATTTATAGCGTCATACTACTTCCCCATCTACTTCCAGTCGGTCAAGGGGGCCACGCCATTTGACAGTGGTGTCAACATGCTTCCCAGCATTCTCAGCCAGCTCGTGGCCGCAATTCTCATTGGTGTCACTGGTAAGTTTCAAATCGTGGCACAGCTTTTGGTATCGCTCCTAACGCGAAATTCAGTTCAAAAAGTGGGGTACTACCTCCCGTTCGCCGTGGCGAGTGCAGCAATCGTTGCTATCGCGAACGGCCTTCTCTCAACTCTGTCACCTCACACATCAACGGCGACGTGGGCTGGATACCAGGTTCTTGTCGGTTTCGGCCGAGGTATCGGTATGCAGCAGCCTATTATTGCAGTACAAGCAAACACGAGCCCTGAGATAACCTCAATCGCTACGGCGGTGCTGGTCTTCTCGCAAACCTTTGGTGGTGCCGTCTTTGTATCCATCTCGAACGTCATCTTCCACGGCAAACTCAAAAGCGAACTCCAGGATCGCCTCCCACACCTCGACGCAGACACCATCATCGATGCTGGTGCCACGGGTGTGAGCAAAGTGGTGTCGGCGAAGGATCTCCCAGGGGCTCTGGCGGCCTACGCGAAGGGCGTGGATGCGGTCTTCTACCTTGCCGTTGCCGCGTCTTGTTTGATGTTCATGTCTGCTTGGGGTATGGGATGGAAGGATATTCGAAAGAAAACGCCAGTGAAGAAGGGAGATGTTTAATTGTTTGGTGGTTGTTTATAGAGAAAAGAGTTAGATGGAAATGTATCAAGGATGGCGTCGGCGTCAGGAATTACTGGATCTGCTATGGGGAACGGAACATCTCAACTTCGGGGATTACTAATAGATAGCTAGCAAGTTTGTAAGATGCATGAGGGCGGCGTTACTTGATCCCTCTATTCAATAATAATAGTCAGTCGCGTCAGTTGTGTTCGCACCATGATTGCGAACTGAAGGAGTATTAAGCATCGTATCATTCAATTGTTATCCCATGAGCACAAATCAAAATAATTATCATGGTCATATGAACGATAAGAAGACACCCTGTTCTTTTTTTGAGGCTGAATAGATTCAAGTACAAATCGTTTGTTCATCTTGACGGGAATGACGGTTGATTTTGAGCACAAATTGGAGATGCAGGGTAAGCGACTTGGTTTGCGACGAGGATTCCTTGAAGCACGTGCCCTCCAGGATCTTCGACTTGGGAACAAACCAAACATTTTTTCCTACCTATGACCTCAAATGAAGAAGTCGGCAGTCTTTATTGGAAGAACCAATCTCTTGCGCCATTTTACCACAATGAACCGGCCTCGAAATCGCCAGCCGAGACCTCCGCGACAGAACCAACGCGGCCCGCCTCGCGGACCAGGGGGTCCTCCGGCAACACCTCAGCAAGCCGCTGGCACAGTCCCAACGGTTCAGCAAGTCACACCGGGCGCATCCGTCTTCATTGTCCTGAAAGATGACCAGCCGACCGGCGAGGAAACGAAAGGCGTCGTGCAGGATATCCTCACACGGGGAAACCATCCGCGCGGAATCAAAGTGCGGCTCAGCGACGGCCAGGTGGGACGGGTGCAGCGGATGGCGCCGGCGGGGAGTACTCTTACACCTGCGGCGTCTTCGTCGAGATTCTCAAGCAGGTACACGGACGTGAGATACGACGACGAGTTTCCCGAGGGCCCGCCGCCCAGGAGCTTGGTGGACTTCATGCCGGAGCTGGACTCGCCGCCGCAGCCTGCTGGAGATGCTGCTGTTGATGTACCCGCGTTGAAGTGTCCGTTTTGCGAGGAGTTTGAAGGGGATGAGGTTGCTGTCACACATCATATCGACCAGAAGCACCTGTCATGAGGACCGTCTCGGAGTGGAATCTACTTGTGGGAGTTGAGATAACTCTGCGCCGCCTGGAGCCGCACAACGACCGTGTCTCGGAGAAGTACGACCACACTGTTATGTACTTCTAGACGAAGGAACAATGATGCGAGGTGCATATCCCAATATGTAGCTATCGAGGTGCGTCTGAGACAAGCAGGAATGTCTTGAGCGAGCGTCGGTTCTCTGCCGACGCTTCTGCTCTTTGCTTTCCCGTGTTTGTCTCACGAGGAGCTTGACACGGCACGGGTGCGACTGGCGGGTGAGTGCTTTAGTCCACGAAGTATGTAGTATCAAGCAACAAACAACTTCCGAGAGTGGACCCCATAACTTGATTGCCTCAATTAGCATCCGCTTTTAGGTCTGAGGTTGCCTGAAGCCTGAGTGTCTAAAGCTGGGTGCCTGGAACATTAGTGCCTGAGGCCGACATAACTCCTTGTATGCATCACAAAC
The DNA here is from genome assembly GCA_013756995.1 of Neonectria neomacrospora. Classification (NCBI taxonomy): domain Eukaryota; kingdom Fungi; phylum Ascomycota; class Sordariomycetes; order Hypocreales; family Nectriaceae; genus Neonectria; species Neonectria neomacrospora. Next base: position 9,845 of record JABSTB010001126.1, on the reverse strand, counting down.
AAGCAAACAGTGAATCACAGCCTAAGTTTAACAGTGAGGTATTCTCGCCAACAGCCAGATCTACCATTCTTAGCCGGTTGTTTGAGCGTAAAGTGGACCGCTACTGTAATGTCATTAAGGTACCAGGCGGGGCGAGTGGTCAGTATTTTTGGACGTTGGAGCTCTTCTAAGGCTGCCCCTTTTCGCTGACCCTTTGGCTGCTAGCTGCCCGGCTTAACGAGCCCGCACAGGCCACCTTGTCATTGGCGGAACGGAGTATCGGTCTCGCCGAGAGCTGCCATTCGCTGGGAGCTGCCATAGCTTTGACTCGCCGCTTGGCTGCTACTTGCTCGCCGGTGTTGGTCAGTGCTGGCCAGTGTCAGCCAGTGGGGTTTGGGCACTGTAGCACGTCCCACTCACACCTGAGGGCAGGAATAGAGCAGCCTAATGGAAGGAAGGCGTGGAAGCTGGTACCAGACCGCACAGTGGGCAGGTACGTACCTGGCGCTGCACGCACCTGCCCTGAGCCGGACCCAGGTCGCAAACGGAACAGAACAGGTAACCAAAAAGTGACCTCCTTGCTTCTCCTTGCCAACAACATCACCCTCATCCTCATCTCTCTCCTCTCCCATCTCCACCTCCACCTCCACGAACACGACGACATCGCCTGCTTGCCATCAGCAGCTCACGAAACGCGATACCTTTTCGTGATTCTATTTTCTCCTTGTTCCATTCTCTCGATCCTTCCGCGCGCTCACTTCTCGATTTCCTGTTTCCGTTCCGCCCGTGCCACGCGGCGCATGGAAGCTTCCACCACACTGCCCTCTCCACGACCTCGGAACTCAGTCTCTGGTCGATCCGAGATTGACCGCGTCCTGCCGTCTTCCCCCCTCCTCGCCAGCTCCCGAGGCTAGCAGCATCGATTCGACGACGGACCATATTACCTGATTGTTGGCTATACCGGCGTCATGGCGCCTCTGCCCATCAAGTTCCAGGAGCTCGTCCAGCTCAGCAACGTGGGCGTGGACACTCAGAGCATCGGCTTCAACTCCTGCGTACGTCCGCCCACCACCGCGCCCTCGTCCCTGACCGCCCCGACGTGGAGATTCATCCTGCTAACCTCTCCCAGACACTCGAGTCCGACACGTACGTATGCATCCGAGAAAAGAAGAGCGAGGCCGCCCCAGCCGAGGTGGTCATCGTCGAGCTCAAGAATGGCAACAATGTCACTCGCCGGCCAATCAAGGCTGACAGTGCCGTCATGCACTGGAACCGACAAGTCATTGCCCTGAAGGCCCAGTCTCGCACACTCCAGATCTTTGACCTGGAGCAAAAGAAGAAGCTCAAGTCATGCACCATGAATGAGGATGTTCAGTTCTGGAAATGGATCAGCGACACCACCCTTGGTCTCGTCACCACCTCCAGTGTCTTCCACTGGGATGTGTACGATGCTGCCCAAGACGCTCCTGTTAAGGTCTTCGAGCGTAATGCCAATCTGAACGTGGGTCACCCCTTGCTCCTGCTCCCCGATTACTTCTGACCGTGATGAAAACAGGGTTGCCAGATCATCAACTACCGAGTAAACTCCGACGGCAAGTGGATGGTTGTCGTGGGCATCTCATCGCAGCAAGGTCGCGTGGTCGGCGCCATGCAGCTGTACTCCAAGGACCGAGGAATCAGCCAGGCCATCGAGGGCCACGCTGCCGCCTTCGGCACCCTGCGATTGGAGGGTGCTCCTCAAGATACCAAGCTCTTCAGCTTCGCCGTGCGCACAGCCACCGGTGCCAAGCTCCACATTGTCGAGGTTGACCATGCGGATTCGAATCCCGTCTTTCAGAAGAAGGCGGTGGATATGTTCTTCCCCCCCGAGGCGACCAACGACTTCCCCGTGGCTCTTCAGGTTTCTCAGAAGTACGGTGTCATTTACATGGTCACCAAATATGGTTTCATCCATCTCTACGATCTTGAGACTGCGTCGTGCATTTTCATGAACAGAATCTCAAGCGAAACCATCTTCACAACCTGCACTGACAACGAGTCTTCGGGCATCGTCGGCATCAACCGAAAGGGCCAAGTCCTCTTCGTCACCGTCGACGACACAAACGTCATCCCCTACCTTCTCCAAAACCCCGCAAACACCGAGATGGCCATCAAGATGGCCTCAAGAGCTGGTCTGCCCGGCGCCGATAACCTCTACGCACGCCAATTCGAGACCTTGTTCAACTCTGGAAATTACTTGGAAGCAGCCAAGATCGCCGCTGGCTCGCCTCGAGGCTTCCTGCGAACACCCGAGACGATCGAGAAGTTCAAGCGACTGCCAGCTCAACCCGGTCAGATGGCAATGACTCTGCAATACTTCGGAATGCTCCTCGACAAGGGCTCACTCAACACACACGAGACTCTCGAGCTGGCCCAGCCCGTTCTTCAGCAGAACCGAAAGCACTTGCTTGAGAAGTGGCTTAAGGAGGGCAAGCTGGACTGCTCTGAGCAGCTCGGTGACTTGGTCCGCCCCTACGATGTCAATATGGCCCTCACCATCTACTTGAAGGCCAATGTTCCCCAGAAGGTCGTTGCTGGCTTTGCCGAGACCGGGCAGTTCGACAAGATTCTCCCCTACTCCGCCCAGGCCGGTTACCAGCCCGATTACATCCAGCTCTTGCAGCACATTATTCGTGTCAACCCCGAGAAGGGTGCCGAGTTCGCCACTGCTCTCGCTAACAGCGAACAAGGCCCCTTGGTTGACTTTGAGCGCGTTTGCGACATCTTCCAGGCCCAGGGCATGGTCCAGCAGGCTACCGCCTTCCTTCTCGATGCTCTCAAGGAGAACAAGCCTGAGCACGCCCGCCTGCAGACCCGTCTCCTGGAGATGAACCTGATGCACGCCCCCCAGGTCGCCGAGGCCATTCTCGGCAACGAGATGTTCACCCACTTCGACAAGGCTCGCATTGCCCAGCTTTGTGAGCAGGCAGGCCTCGCCCAGAAGGCCTTGGAGTTGTATGAAGATCCCGAGGCCATCAAGCGCGTTGTCGTCAACATTCCCGGCACCCCCAACTTCAACCCCGAATGGTTGACCACTTTCTTCGGCAAGCTGTCTGTCGAGCAGTCTCTTGACTGTCTTGATGCTATGATGAAGAGTAACATCCGCCAAAACCTGCAATCCGTGGTTACTATTGCTACCAAGTACTCGGAGCTTCTCGGTGCTGTTCGCTTGATTGATCTCTTCGAGAAGTACAAGACTGCCGAGGGTCTTTTCTACTACCTCGGTAGCGTTGTCAACCTCTCTGAGGATCCTGATGTGCACTTCAAGTACATCGAAGCTGCCACGAAGATGGGCCAGTTCAACGAGGTCGAGCGAATCTGCCGCGATAGCAACGCGTACAACCCGGAGAAGGTGAAGAACTTCCTGAAGGAGGCCAAGCTGCCCGAGCAGCTCCCCCTTATCATAGTCTGCGATCGATTCAACTTCGTTCACGACTTGATCCTCTTCCTTTACCAGAACCAGCAGTTCCAGGCTATTGAGTCCTATGTGCAGCGGGTTAACCCCTCTCGAACCCCCGCTGTCATTGGTGGTCTGCTTGACGTCGACTGCGATGAGAACATCATTAAGCAGCTCCTCAGCACCGTCAACGCCCAGGAGATTAGCATCGATCAGCTTGTCTCCGAGGTTGAGTCCCGAAACCGACTTAAGCTCCTGTTGCCCTTCCTTGAGGCCACTCTCCAAGCTGGTAACCAACAGCAGGCTGTGTTTAATGCCCTGGCCAAGATCTATATCGACTCCAACAACAACCCCGAGAAATTCCTCAAGGAGAACGACCAGTATGATACCCTCACTGTGGGTAAGTACTGTGAGAAGCGCGACCCCAACCTGGCCTACATTGCCTACTCCAAGGGTCAGAACGACCTGGAGCTCGTCAACATCACCAACGAGAACTCCATGTACCGAGCTCAGGCCCGGTACCTGCTGGAGCGTTCCGATTCAGAGCTGTGGCACTTCGTCCTGAGCGAGAACAACATCCACCGCCGTTCTGTTGTTGATCAGGTCACCGCGACCGCCGTTCCCGAGTCTACCGATCCTGCCAAGGTCTCTGTTGCCGTTTCAGCCTTGCTCGAAAACGATATGCCCCTGGAGCTTATTGAGCTTCTTGAGAAGATCGTCTTGGAGCCATCACCCTTCAGTGACAACCAGAACTTGCAGAACCTGCTCATGTTCACCGCTGCCAAGGCTGACAAGGCCCGTGTGATGGACTACATCCACAAGCTTGATGGATACAACGCTGACGATATTGCCGCCTCTTGCATTGAGGTCGGACTATTCGAAGAGGCCTTTGAGATTTTCAAGAAGGCCGATAACAAGTCCGCCGCCGCCGATGTCCTTATTGAGCACGTTGTTAGCATCGACCGCGCCCAAGGGTACGCCGAGGAGGTGGATCTTCCTGAGGTCTGGAGCAAGGTTGCCAAGGCTCAGCTCGATGGTCTCCGCGTCTCCGACGCAGTTGAATCTTACATCAAGGCGGATGACCCTAGCAACTACCTTGAGGTCATTGAGATTGGCACGCACGCCGGCAAGAACGAGGATCTCGTTAAGTACCTCCGCATGGCTCGCAAGACCCTCCGAGAGTCTGCAATTGACACTGCCCTCGCTTTCTGCTATGCTCGCTTGGAACAGCTCTCCGAGCTTGAGGACTTCCTGCGAGGTACCAATGTTGCCAACATCGAGGAGTCTGGTGACAAGGCCTACGAGGAGGGTCTTTACGAGGCATCTAAGATCTTCTACACTAGCGTTTCCAACTGGGCTAAGCTTGCTACCACCCTGGTGCACCTCGGAGAATACCAGGCTGCCGTTGAATGCGCCCGCAAGGCTAACAACATCAAGGTCTGGAAGCAGGTGCACGAGGCCTGTGTGGAGAAGAAGGAGTTCCGCCTGGCCCAGATCTGCGGTCTCAACTTAATTGTCGATGCTGAGCAGCTTCAGACCCTTGTCAAGGAGTACGAGCGCAACGGCTACTTTGACGAGCTCATCAGCCTTCTCGAGCAGGGCCTCGGCCTTGAGCGTGCTCACATGGGCATGTTCACTGAGCTTGGTATCGCCTTGGCCAAGTACCATCCTGATCGCCTTATGGAGCACATCAAGATCTTCTGGTCCAGAATGAACATGCCTAAGATGATCCGTGCCTGCGAGGAGGCCAACCTTTGGCCTGAGCTGGTTTTCTGTTATTTCCACTACGATGAGTTCGATAACGCGGCGCTTGCCGTTATCGAGCGACCTGAAAACTCTTGGGACCACCAGCAGTTCAAGGACATCGTGGTCAAGGTTGCCAACCTCGAGATCTACTACCGTGCCATCAAGTTCTACGTGGAGCAGCACCCTTCTTTGCTTACCGATCTGCTTGCCACGCTCACTGCCCGCATCGACGTCAACCGCGTTGTTAAGATTTTCCAGAAGAACGATGACCTTCCCCTCATCAAGCCCTTCCTTCTCAACGTCCAGTCGCAGAACAAGCGCATCGTCAACGAGGCTGTCAATGATCTGCTCATCGAGGAAGAGGACTACAAGACCCTTCGTGACTCAGTTCAGAACTACGACAACTACGATGCTGTTGAACTTGCGGCTCGTCTCGAGAAGCACGACCTGATCTTCTTCCGCCAGATCGCCGCCAACATTTACCGCAAGAACAAGCGGTGGGAGAAGTCGATCGCCCTGTCAAAGCAGGACAAGCTTTACAAGGACGCGATTGAGACTGCTGCTTTATCTGCCAAGACTGATGTTGTCAGCGATCTACTGTCATACGTGAGTTTTACCCCGATTTTTTGGCGTTTCTCGTTACTAACAACAATTTAGTTCGTCGATATCGGTCACCGTGAATGCTACACTGGTATGCTTTACGCCTGCAACGAGCTTATCCGCCCTGATCTCGTCCTGGAGCTCTCATGGCGCAGCGGCCTTATGGACTTCTCCATGCCCTACATGATCAACTTGTTGTGCCAGCAGACCAAGGAGCTTGCTACGCTGAAGGCTGATAATGAGGCGCGCAAGATCAAGGAGAAGGATCTGGAGAAGACTGACGACAACACGCCCATTCTCGGTGCCTCCCGCCTCATGATCACTGCTGGCGCCCCTGGCAGCACCGCGTCGCCAGGGCCGTATGGCCAGACCAACGGCTTCGCACCGCAGCCCACCGGCTACGGTTACTAGATGCAGGTACCGGTGTGCAGCTGGGCCCCGGTCTACATGCCGGCGTTGGCACCTTCTAACGCACAACACCCTCAAATAAAGTATGTGGAAACTAGGACCCCATCGCCGTTTGAGCGATTCAAGGAGGATTCGGGAATTGCCTTGGACTCATAACCCTGTAATCATAGTTTGCCTCTCCCGCGTGAGAGACGCGAGTGGGAGGCGTGAGGGGGTGGGTTTTTGAGCGATTTGCTTGGGCTTGGGATCTTGCGGGTAGACTTGGGGACGACGTTTCAGATCAATCTTGCGGCCGGGAATACACAACCCGTGCTGTTCGTTGTATGTGTATGATAGTACATCAATTTCTCTTGATTGTTTTGTTATACCTATTTGCTTTAACTCAAAATGCCGTGATTCCCGTGTGCAAAACTCCCCGATGACAATCGTAACATCTCACATGCCGACCGGATGGATAGCTTCAACCCCGAACTTCAAGAAATAACAATTTACAAATGCACCTACATGATCCTCTAGCTGGATGCCTAATTTACCATTTGCTCAACGCCTCGGCGCTTCTCCATCTTAATCTTAGCCTTGTCAGTCTGGGGCTTGGGATTTGCGATCTTCAGCCATTCGCCATTGAAGGCGTTGATGAGCCAGTTTCTCAATTCTAGCGGAGAGTACGTTAGTATTTCATCAAACAAAAGATGTCAAAGTGACACGAAAGAGGGACTCACTGTCGTAGACAATACGGTTGGCACCATGGAAGTAGATGCTGTGGTCGCTATCCGGGAAGACGTGGACATCGTAGTTCTCGATGCCGGCGACGTCAAGTTCGTCCAGGAGGGTGAGTGAGTTCTGAAAGTGAACGTTGTCGTCGGCGACGCCGTGCATGAGCAGAAAGCGCTTGTTGGAGCCGAGGGCAGTGGCGTTGGAGATCCTGGAGGCGTCGTAGCCGTCCGGGTTGTCCTGGGGGGTGCGCATGTAACGCTCCGTGTAGATGCTGTCGTAGAAGCGCCAGTCGGTGACGGGGGCGACGGCCATGCCGTAGGAAAAGGTGCGACCGGCGTCCTGCTCGAGCGTCTTGAGCGTCTGGAAGCCGCCGTAGGACCAACCCCAGAGGGCGAGGCGCGAGGCGTCGACGTAGGAGCGGGAGGCAAAGGCAGCGGCCGCGGCGATGTGGTCTTCCGCTTCGAGAACACCGAGCTGGTTTCGGACGCCGACGCGGAATGCCCGTCCTCGGAAGCCGGTGCCGCGCGGGTCAACAGTCACGACGATGTAGCCGAGAGCGCCGGCGACGTAGGACTGGAAGTCGACACCGAACCTCTTGGTCACGGACTGGGAGCCAGGGCCCGAGTACTGTTGGAACAGGACGGGATACTGCTTCTTTTTGTCGAAGTGGGCTGGGCGGCGCTCGACATAGTTGACCTTGACGCCGTCGCCGAGATCCAAAGTGCCGTACTTGAGAAGGGGAAGTTCGTGTCGGCGGGCGCGCTCTGCGAGCTGCCAGTTCTCCTCGAGCATGTGGCTATACGTAACGGGGCTCGAAGGCGTGGAGACGACCTTCTGGAAGGGAATCTTAGGTCCACGGTAGGAGAGGAGCACGAAGCCGGCACCGGATGAGAAGGAGGCGCCATAGTAAGCTTCCGTCTTAGTGTCACTCAAGGGCTTGAGGTCGGTGCCATCGAGCTTGACCGAGTAGACGTGGCGCTGAAGGGGAGACTCCTTGGCGGCAACGAAGTAGACGAGATTGTTGATGAGATCGACAGCCGATGGGGCGTCGTCGACTTCCCAGTCTCCCGAGGTGAGCATGATGGGATCCGGGTTGTCAAGGGGCGTGAAGTAACCGATGTGCTCATAGCCGTCATGAATGACGGTGTCGACGTAGCCGTCATGCTCGCGGCCCTTGTCTGCGTCGGCAGGGACATACGTCATCTTGTGCGAAATCTCAAACCAACCGCCGTCAATCTCGTCGACGTTGATGGTGTTGAGCGTCTGGGCCTTGCGGGTGCTGAGGTCGACGAGAACGACCTTGAGAATGTCGCTGACACGGTTGGTCTCCTTGACGATGACCTTGCCGCCGGCCCAGATAAGGTTGTTGATGATGCGGTTGTCGGACTTGAAGGCGTCGTCGACAGGGACAGAGAAGACGTCCGTCTTCTCAACGTCGTAGAATTGCAGGTCGACGACGGGATTGTGAGCACCAGCCTTGGGGTACTTGATCATTTGCACCTCGGGGTACGACTCCTCGCCCTCCGCGGGCTTCTTGCCACTCGGGCGGTCGACGAAGAACTGCACAGGATACTCGGGGACGCCCGTCTCGTTGGTGCGGAGGAAAGCCACGTACTTTCCGTCCTTGGACCACCAGGTGGCGCTGCGGTCGCCAAAGACCTCTTCCTCGTAGACCCAGTCGGGGATGCCGTAGAAGTACTCTGGGCCGCCATCGGACGTGACCTGGATGACATCCTTCTTGCCGGTCAGGCGTCGGATGTAGAGGTTGTTGTTTTGGGTGAAGGAGATGGCATCGCTCTGGGGGCTCCAGCTGGCCAGCTGCACCTTGGCCTTGACGTCGAGAGGGACCAGAGGCTCAGCAGTCTGGGACTCGACATCGAAGACGAAGTACGTCGCAGTGAAGGAATGACGCCAGTTCTTCTCGCGGTTGATGCCAATTAGGACCTTTGAGAGATCGGGGCTAGGTCCGGTCCACTCCGGGGTATACTGTTCGCCACCGTAGACGAAGAAGTTCTCCCGGATGAGAGTACGCGGCTTAGAAATCTTTGTACTCGCATCCTCGGTTGCGACGGTGTCGCTCTGCGAGCGAACATCCTCAACGACCATGTAATCCTTGCCCGGGGCGGCCACCTCGAGCAACAAGCCATCCTCGCCGTCTGGCCCGGCAACCCAGCTGAGGGTGTGGGAAGTGGGAGCCCAGAAACCATTGAAGAGCTGATCCATTTCAAGCGACTTGCCGGAGCCTCGCGAGGCGGCATCGGGGTCGTGCTCAGTGTCACTGGCGTGTCGGTATGAACCACGGGCCACGAAGATACCCAGGCCGGCGAGCCAGGCGCCGACGAAGACGGTGCCAAGTATGATCAGGAAGCGGCGCATACCCTTATCCATAGGCTTGCGGTGGAGGGCAGCGCCGGGTCCGAGGAAGGGCCCGGTCTCAAGGTCGTCCGTCTCCTCTTTGAGTGGATCGTCGTCATCCAGGGCCCGAGAGGCATTCTCCTTCTCGGCATCCTTCTCGGTCCTCTCATGTAATCTCTCAAAGACGAGGCTGGTGGTTGAGACTGAGGAGAGAGAGTCGCGCGAGTAGCGAGGCTCGCTTTCGTGGTTGAACGTCGTGGAGTCCATTGCGCACGTCAGTTCGGTCGTGGGTAAGGAACGTCGTGTGGAAGCTATCGGCGACGGTCCTGGGGCATGTTGTCGAAGCGAAGGACAACGGCGGAGGAAAGAAAGAAAGAAAAGAAGGATCGAAAGAGGACCTGCGAGCAAGGTTTGAGCGTTGGGCCTGCGAGGGGACGGCTCGAGTCTCTATTGGGGTGTCAATAAGAATCCCGCCGGGTCGGTGCGGGTGGAATTGGAATGCAAGGGGGTTGGACGTGGACTTGGAGAGTCATGAACCAAGCTCGTGCTTCGGAGCTTGAATTGGGGAAGCTTAGTCACATGCACCTCCCCCCCCCCCCCCCCCTGC
>JABSTB010001122.1:0-18014 GCA_013756995.1 Neonectria neomacrospora | reverse complement strand
GGCTGCTGCAGACCAGAGGGAGGTCGCCCGCCCACTCTCCCTCTCCTATCCCCCAGCCTTCTGCTAGCGGCGGCCGACCTCCCTCTGGTCTGCAGCAGCCTAGCGGACAGATGACCTTTGGCAGTCTCAGTAGCGATGGCGAGGTACGTTCAGTCTCTTCTCACTTTTCCTTCACACTTTCCCATCAGACCTCTCTCACCTTGAGAAACTCGGCGCTGACTTTCTTATCTCCGCAGCGCCACATGAGACAGGGCTCTGTCCCGGCAAACCCAAACGCCCAGCCTGGCTCCCACTTCCGCCGCGAGTCTGGCCACTCCGCTCAGGGCGACAACGCCGCTGGTGCCGGTCGAGGCAACTTCCAGCCTCAAGGTGGCCGTGGCCGTGGTGGTTTCAACCCCAACTATAACCAGCAGATGGGATATCCCCCGAACAACCAGTTCCGCAACGGTCCTGGCCAGGGTCGAGGCATGCCACCGGCCTTCCAGCCCCAACCTCGAAACATGCCCTACCCTAACTCTCCGCAACCGAACCGAAGCCCTGCTCTCGTCCCGTCGATGCCAAACACGCCCAACATGTCCCAGGCCAACATGCAGCCGAACATGGCGATTCAGACGCCTCCCCAATATCACTACCCGCCTCCCATGGCACCTCAACACCAACAAGTACTGTTCCCTTTTCCTCCCCCTCATTCTGACAAATTGTCTTTCAAACCCCACAAAAAAAATAAAAATCGTCGTGAGCTGGATAAGTCGCTCCAAGCGGGGCGCCCAGTAGACTTTGCCACGCGAGATTTGCATGGAAACGACTTCAACCAGTGTCAGCGCCGTTTCAGTAAACGTGCAGACCAGCCATGGCGTGAGCTTGATGGCAACGGTATCCGTGAGGTATCCCACACCTTCAGGATACCTGCAGAGCATTTCCCTTTGGTCAACAACCAACCCCAAAACAGCGCGCGTTCTCTTGATCTCTCGCCAGAAGGCGGCTTATTCGAAGCGATGCTAACATACAAATCTCAGAATTTCGGCTACCCCCCTCCGCAACAGATTGACAATTATGGACGGCCAATCTCGATGCCTTATGCCTACAACAACATGCCCTACATGGCACCTCCCCAAGCCAACTCCCCAGGCTACAACCAAACCTTTGTCCCCCCCTACCACCAGCAGAGCCATAGCATGTCTCGAACTCCCTCTCAGCCCGAGCGACCTTCAAGCGCAAACCAGCAGAACCAGCCCGTCATTGTGTCCTCGACCCCTCAGCCGCAGAACGCTCAGCCTAAGCCCACCCCGAACACCAACTTCGTCAAGCCTAGGAGGAGCGCTGCGATTCAAATCAAGAACGCTGCGGGCGAGGTTGTTGACACCTCAACCTTCAAGACCCCGGTCTCTCCTGCTCCCAGCATCACTCAGTCCAAGACTCCTCCTGTCGTAACCTCGACACCAACTCCTCCTCCCAAGTCATCGACTCCTGCACATGGCCGCACTGACAGCCATGCTACGCCCAAGACTGCTAAGCAGATTCAAGACGAACTCAAGGAGAAGATCAAGCAGGCTACCCAGGCACCCCAGGTGGCTGTTGAGGAGAAGGCGAAGAAGGAGGAGGTTGTGAAACCTGCTGAAAAGCCCGCTGAGAAGCCCGCTGAGAAGCCCGTCGAGAAGCCGGTTGAGAAGCCCGTCGAGAAGCCCGTGATCACCAAGGCTGAGCCTGCCCCCCCTGCCAAGGTTGAGGCTGAAAAGAAGCCTGCCGAGGAGCCCAAGAAGGCCGAGGAGCCTGCTCAGAAGGAGGCCGAGAAGCCCGCCGAGAAGGCTGAGACCGAGGATGAAGAGATGGAGCGCATCATCCGGGAGATGGAGGAGGCCGACGCCGCGCGTGAGAAGATGGAAGAAGAGCATCGCGTGAAGCGCGAGGCTGAGAAGGCTGCAGCCAAGATCAAGGCTGAAGAGGACCGCAAGAAGAACGCCGGCAACGAAGACCAAAAACTCCGTGATCAGGAGCGTGAGATGGAGCGTCTCGAAGAGGAGAAGGAGAAGAAGCGAGCCGAGTCAGCTACCAAGGCTCTCTCCGTCGCCGAGGCTCTTTCCAAGGCCCGCACTGGCGCTGAGCCCAAGGAGGTCGACACTGTCACCGACAAGCTCGCCGGCATGAAGATTGGCGAGAAGCCGTCGTCTCCTGCTGACCAGAAACCCGCCGCTGCTGAGAAGCGTGGCAAGCCTGCTGCCCTCAACCTGGCTCCTCTGAACACCAAGCCTATTGAGCCCCCCCAGCCCAGCGCTGCTCTGCAGTCTCTCAAGTCAGCTCGTTTCCTCAAGGTCATCGAGCAAGACATCTACCCTGCCGGCATCAAGTCCCCCAACCCATCTTTGAACGCCGCTGTTGCTAAGAAGGGCAAGACCTTCAAGTACGACGCCAACTTCCTGCTCCAATTCCAGAAGGTCTTCACTGAGCAGCCTTCCCTGGAGTTCCATCAGCAGGTGAAGTCCCTCATCGGCGATGGCGATGGTGGCCGATCTGCCTCGAACCGGGGAGGTCAGACACCTGGCTCCGCTAGACAAAACTCCCGTGGTGGCGGTGGCGGTGGTTTCCCCATGGGCTCCTTCGGCGCACCAACCGGCGGCCGAACCCTTCCCACTGGCACCACATCGGCCGACCGTTTCGCCATGGCTAATAACCCCATGGCTCGACCTCAGGTTAACCCGATGGCCTCCTTCCAGCGACCCGGTGGCGCATTCCCTTCTTCGGCCTCTATGTCTCGGACTTCGTCCCAGTCTAACATGCCCAACTCTCCTCGGCAGTCTAGCCGCAACACTCGGGGTAGCCGACGCAATGACTACAACCCCAAGGATGCTCAGGCTGCTAAGACCATGCCTTTGACTGCCGGCATGGAGCTTAAGCCCATTGCTGTTACCTCCAACGGCTGGAAGCCGAGCAGCTTGACTAGCAAGGCTGGTGCTGGTGCCCCGCCGCCCGGTACTGCCGCTGGCTACCTCGACCCTCAGATGGTTCAGAGGAAGGTCAAGGCCGCGCTGAACAAGATGACGCCCGAGAAGTTCGACAGAATCGCCGATCAGATCCTGGAGATTGCTTCTCAGTCCAAGGATGAGACTGATGGCCGAACCCTGCGCCAAGTTATTCAGCTCACCTTTGAGAAGGCGACTGATGAGGCCCACTGGGCTTCGATGTATGCCAAGTTTTGCAAGCGTATGCTCGAGACTATGAGCCCCGATGTCCGCGACGAGCGCATCAAGGACAAGAACGGCAACGTTGTAAACGGTGGCAACTTATTCCGCAAGTATCTCCTCAACCGTTGCCAGGAGGAGTTCGAGCGTGGATGGACCACCAACCTGCCCGAGCCCAAGGAGGTTGAGGGAGACTCGAAGAAGCCAGGCGAGGCCGCGCTCCTGTCTGATGAGTACTATATTGCTGCCGCTGCCAAGCGACGTGGACTTGGTCTTGTCCAGTTCATTGGTGAGCTGTACAAGCTGGGTATGCTGACCGAGCGTATCATGCACGAGTGTGTGCACAAGCTCGTCGACTATAAGGGCGTGCCTGATGAGACTGAGATTGAGTCGCTCAGTAAGCTGCTCCGGACCATCGGAGCCAACTTGGACGCCACCGAGAAGGGCCGTCCTATGATGGATGCCTACTTCCAGCGCATCCAGACCATGGCTGATCTGCCCGACCTGCCGAGCCGACTGAGATTCATGCTCATGGACGTGGTTGATCTCCGAAGAGCCCGCTGGGTTTCGAAGGAGACCAACAAGGGTCCCAAGACCTTGGACGAGGTCCGAGCTGAGGTATGTTACATTGTCCCTGTGCAACGAGATGCACCGTCACTAACTCACTATAGGCTGAAGCTGCCCAAGCCCTCAAGGCCCAGGAGTCGGCTAGGGGTAACCAGCGAGGAGGCGGTCGCCCTCCCGCCGGACGAGGTGATGCTCGTCACTTCTCTGCTGGCTACACTCAGCAACAAAGCAACCAAGTCGGCATGGACGATCTGCGCCGCCTGAAGGGCTCCGCCAACAGGACCTCGAGCGGTAACGTCACCCTGGGGCCCACGTCGATGTTCTCATCACGCAGCAACAGCGGACGACGTCTTGGCCCAGGTGGCTCGCTTGGCCGCGCCGGTGAGGACTCGGGTGCCTCATCCCGCACTGGGACGCCGCCTCACCGAGAATCGACTTCGCACTCCAATGCATTCAGGTATGTTGCGGTGCTCCCCTTTGAAGTGTGATGAGCATGAGACTAATTACCTGCCATATAGCCTGCTAGCGAACATGGAGACCGAGCATCCGGCCTCCCCCCCGTCTACCTCTGCCTCGCCAATGATCTCGAAGGCTGTCCCTGACAGTGGCAAGAAAGAGAGCGAGTAAATTCTTCTTCCTTCGGTGTCTTGCATTTCGGCAGATAGACTAGGCGGGGGTGTGTTTTGTTGCATTTACAGGCTTTCATCAGACGTGTCCTAAAAGTTTGAGCACGCATTTTGAACCATGATACCTTGCCCCATAGACAGACGGACGGACGGCCTCTCACCGGAGAGGGAGCACTTTTCGGAACTAGGGATTTTCTTCATCATTGTGTTCACATTACCTATTTGAGGCCCTTCGCAGCGTGCCCCCGGTGTGTTCCAGTTCCTAATATTGCGGAGGATTTCGGGTTTCAGGGCTAGGGCGGTTTTCATTGTTGTTCGCCGGCACGCACTGGATTTCGGGAACGGAACGGAACGGGGCATTGTTGGGGGGAGTACGACGCCATGTCCACCGCGTATCGCAATACACGTCATGGAGGGCGGATGGATGTGGCCGAGGATGGACGATGGACGATGGACGATGGACGAAGGTGAAAATTCGAGCAAGGGTGCAAAATTTGATTCGCAACGGATGGACTTCTTTGGTTTGCCTCTGCGATTTCGGGACCAGCCATTTGGCCTCATGCCCTTCGCTGGGCTTAGATGTTGCGTCACATCATGTTACGTCCATCATCAGGCCGGGGTCGCATGGGAGGAAGACAAAGACCAGTATTGCTGGCTTCGCCTCGAGTTGCGCGAAGGCATCACACCCCCCCGATTGAGACCCGGTCGCCACCGGGTCGTCCCTTGGGTTGGTTGATGATGTATGGAAGCGGTTGGTCAGGCCGGCTTTGATCGAATGGTCTTATGATGCTTTGCTGTATATCATCTAATTTCGAGGGACCATGGGCCATTGGCAAACAATACATATTTCATCAAACCTTGGTGTCTGCTTGTGCACGTATGTGATGCAGGTATGAAGCTATGTGAATGACACATGGTGGACAATCACCCGGGACCCTCGTACTCTCGCAGTGAGTGAGGTAAGTAATTGAGCAAAGAACTAATGGGATATTGGAATGCGTCTGGACATAGAGCATAGTGGTTGTGTTGTAAAAAATATCCTGAACTCCCAAACTCCTCCGCCTAGCTCTCTTAGCTGCCGATGTAACCAATCCTCAACTCATTATACATGGGCCCGCGCCATGTGGCAACGGCAACATCAACTTAACAGCCGACCCTATTTCCACCCAAAAAGCAAAGAACCCATGATCTCTTGATGCCGTTTCCAAGTTTCCCAGACTCCGCCGGACTCCTCACGCAACAACCACTTCCTTTGCTTTCCGCGTTATGCACATGATCCCATCCCATTCGTTTTCAACTATATCCAAACACGGCTCACGCCAGCAGCTTGTTAAAACCAAGCTTGACGAAGAGTGTGTCCATGGCGACCCATTGGCGGCCGCACTTGTCCAGGTACCTGTCTACAACGCCCTTGACGGTGCCGAACCGCACGCGGTTGTGCTCGGCCAGAGCGAGAATCTTATCGCGGTCCTGGCGGGACAGATCGCCCGACTCAGACGCGGCCTTGGTGCGCGCCTTTTCGACGTCCCAGAGACTGGCAAAGTACAGCAGCTGATTGTATATGGCCTTCTCAGTGTACTCGTAGCGCATGCGGCCGAGGCAGTCGCGGGCTAGCCCCTTAGGTCCCAAGCATCGCGTGCCGTAGACGTTCATCTGGCGCGTGCGGTTGCCACACTGGGAGTCGTCGCAGACCAACCAGCCTTCGTAGTAGCGCGTTGTCTCGGTGCGAACAGCGTGCTCGACCTGGGCGACAATGGATAGGATCGAGATGGAGGCACCGCAGGCACCACAGACGACTCCCGACGCAGCGACGGCATCGGTAGATGCGGCGAGACCCTCAAACGTGGAGCTAGCCTTGCACTTGCGACATCGTAGGGAGAGACGGGCGCATTCGGCAAAGCGGACTTCGTCGGGGATCTGGGAGTCGAGGGGATGGATCTCGAGATCGTTGCTGGAGCTGTTTTGCTGGGCCTGGGACGCGTAGCGGCGCACGTCCAGACCGAGCTGCTCGGCCAGCTGCGACGTTGAGGTTCCAGCAATGTTGGCACAGAGTCGCTCGACAGGAGGGAAGATCTGCTTGCTGATGTACCACTCAACATCGGGGATCAGGCTTGGGTCGGCCTTCAGATCCGGGGGAGTGTAGGCTCGCTTGGGCGCTGGCTCGGAGCTCTTGCCATCGCCTGTAGTGATATACGAGATGACGTCGCCCTTGCGGACCGTCCTGCCGCGAGCCAGCTCGCGGAGCGCTACCTGGACCTGGGGCATGGAGTCGGCGTTGGGATACTCCCTGGGCGCCTTGCCCAGCTGCGTGTAGATGATGTACTTGGAAGTTGGGATCGCCTGTTCACGCATCTTGCCGGCCATTTCCCGTAGGTATTCGTGGATGCGCGCCACGGAAACCTCTGTGTCATCGCCGGAAAGGATCTCGTCGAGGAGGTGCTTGGAGATTTCCTTGGATAGCGCGCAGTACTCACGACGCTTCATGTCAAGACCCTTGACCTCCATCTTCTCCACGTACTTGCCGTCCTTCTCGACGAGGTTGATGGCGGCATACTTCTTCTTCGCTTGAAGGAGGATGCGGCGGAAGATGTTGTCAATGTCGATCTCCAGCAGCTTGTACTGGTCGTTGACCGCCTTCTTGAACTCGTGTCCAACCTTGAGAGCATCAGCGACATTGTCGACATTGGCGTTGATCATGACAGAGTCAGTGTCTCCATAGATGACCTGCAGAGACTTGCTCTCGGCAAGCTCCTTGGTGCTGCGGAGAATCTCACGGCCTTTGTAGGTCGTCAAGACAGCTAGAGGGCGGGCGTAGAAGCGTGATTTGGTGTAACCCAAACATCCGTACATGGAATTGGCAGTGAGCTTCAGAGCCAGCTGCTTGATGTCCCACGTAGCGAGTTCCTCAGGGGTAGCGTTTTTGTCCTTCATCAAACTCTTGACTTGACGACGCCGACTAACAAGTGTTGCAATGAGCTTCGGAAGGATGCCCTGATCGTGGTTCGTAGGGACCTCAGGAATTGCCTCCTCATCGTCCATCTGAGGGGGGGCAAATGTTAGCTACATAGATACTCAATCGATAGGGAAGGTATGGGAGGCTTACCGAGCCTGCTGTCCTCTCCACAGTTGTGAAGCAGATGTTAAACTCCTGGATGATGGATGGGTACAAAGAGTTGAAGTCCATGACAAGCACAAACTTGTCATACAGACCCTTCTCTGGCTCGAAAACGAGACCACCCTTGTACTTGTCCTTCTTCTTACCATCTGCTGCCTCTCCCTCACGTTGTTCCTCCTCAGCCCTCTGGCGACCACGGAACGTCTGCTTGTCCGGGCAGATGTACTTGTTGCGGTAGAACTCGTGCAACAGGATATACTCGTTGCGCTCAGCTCGCGTTCCAGTAAGGGTTCTGGCCCAGGAATTGCCTGCCAAGTTTGTCAGAACCTTGGTAAGAGGCAGCATCTGAACGCTCAAGGACAAGGCAGCAATGTAATGGGTGTCGGCCTCCATGTGGGTGACATAGTCCATGAAGCCCTGTTTTTCCTTGGCCCAACTGCTCAATGCGGCCTCATTGTCAATTTCACGGCGACGATTGTCTCCGGAAAGGTAGAGGCTGCACATCTCAGTCAAACTCCAAGACTGACACTTCAACATCACAGACTTTCCAGCGTCGTTGGCGAGATCGCAAAGCAGACGGCCAGCAATGACCTGGCGCTCGGCAAAGACATTCCCGCCAACCTTGCCAATAGAAGCCGGCCACGTAGCCCTGCGGAATCTACCAAGTCTCGACCACTGATGGATCTTCTTCTCGTGTAGTCGGTTCAACAGAATGCTGTAATCCACACCCTCAAGTTGATGGCCGAGAATAACATCAGGATCCGCGACATCCATTTGGGCCAGGAAGAATGCCAAGAGATCTGACTCTTGTTTCTTCAAGACCAGAAGGCCTCGGTTCCTTTGCCGTGCGAGCTGATCAAACCCAAGGGGGAAGCCTAGTCCGTGTGGTCGAATTACTGTAAAGCTTCGACTAGGTAGCTTCTCCGCGGGAGTGGTGTCACTGAGTGCCACCTTCTCATAAATCCTGGCACTGATGGCCAGGATCTCTTGTTTGTTGTCTTTTGCGTTGAAGGCGGTTCGCAGGGCAATACTCATGAGAGTCAAGGGAGGAGCGTCGAGGCTTTCGGAGTCGCTCAATGTGGAGATCATGTTGGGGTGCTCAGCTAGCACTTCGAGCTTGCAGTGGGAGGCATTCTTGATACTGCCGAAATCGGCATCCTCAATCTTGAGCCAACAGGGGCCCATGATGTTCTTCCAGAGGACAAACTGCTCAAAGAGAGCGGTGTTGCTGCCAAAGACGTGGGAATATGTCTCCCCAGGGGCGTTCGGGTCAACCTGTGGTTCTGTAAGAAAAGATTAGCGGATGGCATGACAGGCAGGATACGGTTTCTTGGAACGTACTGGTATATGGATAGAGGAGCTTCATGTACTGCGCCTCTTTGGGGACGCCCGGCAGCTCAAAGGCATACTTTCGGGTGCAGGCCTTGATTTTGTACATGCCCACGTTCATCTTGGTCATCACCTCGTCGACCTCGTCGTAGACATTGGTCATTTCGACCTCTTCCCCCGTCTCCTCGCCCTGATGCACTCGATTCTGGCGAGGCAGGAAGTACAGCTTTCTCAGGATGTTGTCAACCTTGACAAAGCAGCTGACGTGAGATCCCGTCTTCTTGTTCAAAACCTTGCCGAACAAGCATAGGCTACCATTGACCTCTGTGTAGTCCATCCAGAAAAAGTTGAGACTCCCATCCTCCTCAATGGCATCCTTGTGATCAATCTTGCCGATACCCCTGGTCTCAGCGGGCGAACTAGAAACCACATTCAGTCTCTGAGTGAGCGCATTCCAAGACGACGAGTCGACTGAGGTACCGGGGCCCTTGACCGGAGAGGAGCTGGCGGGCGTAGGAATCAATTCCTTCTTCAGGAGTCGCTTAATGGGCCGAGAGCTCGTCATGTTGACGCTGGCTGTATTGATGGCACCAGCATGTGCCACCTCCATCATGTCCTCATCCTCGTCGTCTTTTGGTTCCTGCTTTATCTGGGCTTTCCGTTGAGCCGCCTTGGCGGCTGGGGAGGAGGGCGCCGGGTCGCTCATGGGCACATCGTTAACATCCAGGGGCTCGTCGTCGAGGGGAGGAATAAACCCGTCGTCGCTGTCCATAGTCGCGGGAGGTGGAGATAGTAGCCGTGTATCGAGCAGCTTCTTCTTCTTGGTAATAGGCTCCAGAGCAGGCGATAGGGCTCTAAATTTTCGGCGCTCGCCAGATCTCTCGATTTTTGACATGCGTGGTGCAGGGGCGGGGATGTTGGTGTCGACCTCGCCGAGCAGGTCGGCAAGGAAGTCATCGTCGGCTTTCGTCTTTACTACCTGCGAGAGCGGGTTAGAAGAGAGCATTGAGGGCGCTGTGGAGCGAGTTGGCCTACCTTGGGCTTCGGCTGTGCTTTGCCAGCTCCCTTGGTGAAGTATTCGCTGATGTCCTTGTCGTTGGCATCTCGTTTCGCTTGCTCATCATCACGGCTTTTCTTGGCTGTATCTGGTGTTAGTGGGATGGGAATCTGCGGTGGTTGGTTTCGAAATGAACTGACCAGCTTTGCTTGGTCGACCGCGGACGACTCTATCGTCTTCTTCGCTGTCATCGTCGTAGGTTTGGATGCGATCCCATTCCTCGCGGCCATCGTCGGCGTAGCCCTCGCCGTTGTCGTCAACAACGAAGTCATCTTGGTCGAGGCGATCGCGAACAATCTTCTTGTAGCCGACCTCATCAACCTCGTCGTAGAGGTTGGCAACGTCGTCGACCTGGTAATTGTCAAAGGCCTTCTTGCCAGACTGGCGAAGGGCACGGAGCTCGGCGAGCCTGGCCCGGTGGTTGGGCTTCGACATGGCGGAGTTGAGCTTAGGACGATACCATATCAAGCGTCAATGGAGTAGATGTGTAGTTGGGTGAAGCCTTGGTGTTGTCTGTTATCGTCGACTTGTTCGAGCTGATGCGCGAGGGTGAATGGTGGTGGTGGACGGTGCACTGTGCCTGTCAGGGCGAAGGAGGGTACTTGATCCCCTAGCACAGAAAAGTGCTAAGCGGGCGGGAGTGGACGCGTTGTCGCGTCCTGGCAACGGAGTGGTTGTCGCGTTTTCGCGTCAAAGGTGGGGCACCTGTAAAGTGCCTGTGCCCTCCACTGAGAGTCGTGTGTGGCGGTGCACATGTGGGGTCAGAGGGAGGTACTTTGGACGATGCGCCGGTCCACCGTGAGCACAGTGAGCACAGTGAGAGACTGGCGGTGGGTCCGTGGCTCTCACTGTGCCAGGACCACGCGGAACACGCGCCGAGACACCCAATGAGAGTGTCTCGGTTTCCAAGTTGTTATGACCTCACCTTTGACCCTTGTCCCTTGCTCCAAAGTGACGCAATGTCTGGATTAGTGGGTGAGCATCTTATCAATCCACTCGTTTCGTATTGCCTCTACAGTTCAGCTCCATTGACTGAACTGGTCGTCCATCGCAGGTTCACCGAGGAAGCGTGATGGGATCTTGTCGCTCGTTGGTGTCAGTCCGTACTGGCTGCGATGACCATACCTAATGCTTCGCAAGACACCTTAGGTGCCTCCCAATCCATTAATGCAAGCGGAAAGACCAACTCGGTTCGGGCAGCCAACACGTAGTTTCCTCTTAAGATCTAGACATGTTCTTGCCACTCTGTGAGGATATACTAGCTAACAGGCGAGCCTGTTGATGAGGCAAGAGATTGTTTGTTCTCAGGCCTCAAGTACGTACATCTATGTCTACTCGTAAACCAATCCATCCTCTCCTCTTTTCAACTCACAAGTCAGAATCACCTTGAGCATTTGGGCATTGTAGGCGTTGGGTTTCGCCCGGCACGACACCAAAGCTTTATCTTCTCATCATTGATATTCGTTTCTGCTCCACAACATGCCTCGCAAAATGGACATCAACAATCCACGCAAGGACGACTATCAGATTCCTCGCCGGCGCATATCTGGGCTCCGCAACCTGCCTCGCCTGGGAAGCTAGCGGCTACTGAGGCCTCGCCGCAGAGCCCATCTCCTCCACTACGATGATATTGCCGGAAGGAATCACTCCTTAGCCAAGGAGCACTCGCACCTGAACAAGCAGGATGCCTATGGTATCTCAAACCGTCGACGTTGGCTGTCATCTCCACGGGCAGAGAGGCGCCTGAAACAGGCCCAGCTAATCTCCAAGCTAACAACCGGCTCTGGCATAACCGACTCAACTTGGCAGGAATCCAGCAAGTCATGAACCCAGTGCCAAGTCGCCGTTTCTGCGGTCTGCCTGCTAACTTGATATTTTAGAAAAACCACCTCCAGTAGCAGCGCGTCGTCGCAAGAGTCTAGGCGATGCCTTCCAGAGCGTAAGGGACATATGGACTCGTGACAAAACTATCAACCCCAGCCCACAAACTCATTCACCCGAGTCCACCTCCCCCGAGGCTGAATCGTCAGCAGACAAGAACGACTGGGATCCCGATATGTTCATTGCCGACACGATACCTACTACTCCACCGCAGCTTGTTGTTCTATCTGAGCTTCACCACGGAAACCTAGAGAGATCGTCCACTTTCCGAACTGCTCTAGAGAAGGCTGCCGCTGACATCGACATCAAGTATGGCTCGACTCAGTCCTCGCCAACACACAAAAGCCGCCCCCGACTATCTTCGTACCACACAGCTGTCCCCGAGAATCCTTATTTCACGACAACCCTGCCCAGGAGTTGGCTTCGACTGGGGCTTCAGTCCTGTACAGCTTCAGAGGATTCAGAGGCGATTGTTGCCGGAAAGATCACAGCCCCGTGTTGCCAGTCTTGTAAATCCCAAGAATGTTGTCGCCGCAAAGATGAGAAAGGGATACCCGCGCATCAAGTTGAAAAAATCTTGGAGGAATCACTTGGTCTGAGAGACCCTTCTCAGGATTCGGAAACCCCGGAGACGAATTGCCCGATGCTACCAAAGCTCAGAAGGAGGAGACACCTCCCTGATACACCTTTGCCTGCAGTATATATTACGGAAGTCAATCAGAAAGTGGTGGAAGACAGATGTCTCGACAAGGAATCCCCCCAGACGACCAACGGCCCATGCCTATTGCATGGAACCTCAGAGGACTCGGAGAGTCTTACGTTTTGCCAGGAAAGATACCCCGTCACGCTTGGCATACCCGCCGCACCACCATTTGGCTCAGTCACTACACCCAATCTCCCATCCAGGGCTGTACCCAACTCGCTAGACCCTCAGATCGAGCAAACGCAAGGTGAACTATTGGTTCACACTAGGGCATGGACAGAAGAAGATAAAACGGACAACAAGCTTACGTCTTTGGCTCTGAGCACCGAGGTTGTTTAAGAGATTGCCCGGCACCTCACTGGCCCTGGGCTCGGGGTCGAGTATCAGCAAGCTTGGCTTGGGACACCGCGCCTGAGATTAGTCGGCGCGTTAGCATCACGGAACGGGCTGGACTTCAAAGGGTATGAGAGTGGCCCGAGAACGGTAGTTGTGAAGGCTGTGTGCAGCAGCGAGTTCTTTATTGTTAGTCCAGGCCGTTTGGCCTACCAATGCAGTAGAAAGAGGACGAATCCTTGCGCATGGAGATGCGGCTAATCCTTAGAACATCCATAATTGATAGCCAAGAAATTGAGGGGATGTTGGTATGTTGTTACAGTTCCAGAGCTGTAAAAGATGGATCTCGTTGTGCGTTACTAGTGAACCCCCGGCACTTCTAGCACTCCCCAGACTCCATGTCCTCTGACAAGCTGCCTTTGGTTCCTTTTCTTCGTCTATCTATATTACATGTCCTCAAATGTCAAAACCCAGATCATCAGCGTCCCACAGAATAGATATCAATACAAAGTATCATACAGACACCGCTTACCACGGAAGCGAGGCGCGTCGCTGGCGTGAGTCCTTCACTCCACTAAGCTCACGGGGATAATGGTGCTCTTTGCTCAGAGCTTGCCGCATCGACCTGGACCTGTCTCCTCCCTCATCATCAAATCGGGGTCCAGGGCTGTCTCTGCCAGCGCGGGACTCTTTTCGTTCATCACTCCATCTCGACTTGGCCTTGTCTTCTCCCACACGGGAACGATCATTTCCCCATTTTGACCTGGGCTTATCTTCGCTCACACGGGAGTCTCGTCGTTCATCGTTGAACCTCGACCTGAACTTGTCTTCGCTCATGCGGGACTCTCGTCGGTCCTCGCCGAATCTGGATCTAGGCTTGTCCTCGCCGAATCTGGATCTGGGCCTGTCCTCGCCGAATCTGGATCTAGGCCTGTCCTCGCCCATACCGCGATCTCGACGGCCTGAGCTTGGCCGGCTAGCCTGCGTGGTGTCCCACTCAAAGTCGCCCCCGAGAATGACTTCATACTGGGACATGTCCTCCTCGGCGGTGCCACGGCCCTTGGATTTGCGCAGGTTGGGCTCGAGCTCCTCACGGTTAGCGAAGAAGGTATGGATCTCGCGGTTGATGCGGGCGCCAATCGGGCGGATCTCTTGCAGGTCGGCATCGGGAAGCATGCCTTGCTGGATGACCTTGTTGAAGGCACCGTACATGATTCGGGCCAGGGCGATGACCTCCCGCTTATCATTATAAAGGATAGCCTGAGCCTTTTCGTCCTTGGGTTTGACCACGTTGAAGTAGTGGTTGTGGAGCTTGCGGTACGGGTCCCATAGGCGGGCCAGGGCCTCAGTGATCTGAATACCATAGTCGCGCTTGGCGCCATTCAGATCACCTTTGTCGGATCGGGCGCGAAGTTGGTAATGGCTGACGAGAGAAACACGTAGGAAGAGGCGCATGGTATGGGGGTCTGGGACCTTGAGCCTCTTCATCATGGAGTTGAGCGCCTTATTGGCGTTCTTAATGGCGTTCTGGTTGATGTTGTCGCGCACACACGTCTCCATGGCGATCTGGTAGTTCTTGGCATTGATGTACTCGTCGGGGACGATTTCAAGGATATCGCAGGCATGAGCACTAGCCTTAGCCACCTTAAGCATGCCGAACATCCGCATCCAATTGTCCATGTCCGGCTGGATACCGTGCTCTCGGACTAGGACGTTCCAGTACTTGATGCCGCACGTGGTCAACTTGGAGGACGCCAGCGTAGTGAGCACTAAGGCCAAGGTGTTGCGATCGGGTTTTACCCAGGACATCCTGTGTGCGAGCTTGGAGTTGGCGCGAGCAAGGCCCTTCGTTCGGAAGTCTGCGGCAGAAACAAGCTCCGCTTTGGATATGTTGGGGATGTTCATCGTCTGCTCAATGAGATCGAGGACCTCGCGCTTCTGGATACGGTCGGGCGCCATGATGAGCAGTCGACCCATCGCGCACACCAGTTCCTCGTCAATGATCAACCGTCCCTTTCGCCATTTTCCAATAGCCTCCTCCCAAATAGTCTTTGCGCGGCCAATGGCCTTCGTGATGTTATCGTTCTTCTGCTCCTCCGGTAAATCCTTCATCTCGCCTAACAAGTTGTATCGAAGGGCATTGATGATGGTAGTGTAGGTAAATGAGTCGGCGGCTCGGGTCGACTCGTTGATGGTGTCAGCTATAGAGAACATGGATTCTAGGTCTCCAGCTCTGCCGCAAACATTGAGGACGGCGTTGAGGTGGATCGAGTTCGGCTCGAGACGGCTGTCCTTTAGGAGGATTTGATAATGCCTGATGGCCTCGGAAACAGCTAACTTGGGGTGTTGAGACTTGGCAAACCCACGAAACATGATGCTGTAGGTCTGCATATTTGGGAGCTGAGCGCGTTTCTTCATCTGGATTAGGGTGTTAGCATGTATCGATACTCGGGCCAGCATATCTCAAGTGCGAGTACTCACCTCATTGTATAGCTTGACAGCATTCCGCAACTGTTGCTTCTCCAACTGGTAGTTTATGAGATGGTTCCAGGACACCACCACCTGGTTCTTGTTGCTAGCCTTCTGGGTCAGAAGCAGGGCCTCGTCGTACCGATCCTTGGCGAGCGCATCGTTGACATATTGTCCAAGCTTCCACGGATCCTCCAGGTATGGGAGGTTCTTCTTCACAGCGCGTTCCAGCTTCTCTTTGGCCTTCTTCGCCGCCACCGTAGGTTCCTCGGGATCCACGGCATTCACATCGAGACTTTGCGGCGCTTCGGCCTTTATTGAAGCCGTGACTTCCGAGGGTGAGGCGATAGAGGGATTTGCAACCGGGGGGTTGTCAACCGAGGAGGTAGTCGAGGAGAACCGAGGCTGCGTATGTTGGAGGGACCGGGCCTGGAGCAGCGCAGTCCTTTCGAGAACGGCCCTCTGCTGCGGCAACTGTTGCATTGCCCTACGCAGGGATGCGCCGCAGAACAAGATACTCTCCGCCATGCTCGGTGGTCAGTTTTGGGAAGTTCGAAGGTGGAGGATTGGACAATAGGCAATCCGGACTCAATAAGAGGAACCGGACATTACCTCGTTGACTTGCGCGGTCCAAAATTTCGAGACAGCCCGCCCTTATCTTATCGACCCGGACTAGGGCGGGCTGTAGCCGCACAACCGCAGAGATCCACACCTCAGCGCCTAACCTAGGTACGTACCGTGTGGCTCATCAGCCGCGCGGGAACGGCAAGGTCCTACAGCCACCCCTCCCCCTGTGGCAAGTCTCCACGTCTCTCCAATTAGACACGCGCTCGCGGTCGCAACTCCATTTCTTCTCTCGCTCTCACTTCCAGACAAAGGTCAAACAAGACAAGACACAAAGGAACTGTTTCCCGGTGGTTCAACTTGCTTGAATACGTTCACTCAGCCTTGGAATCGCATATACTTCCTTCCCATCTTCTACATCTCTTTTTTTTTCTCCCTCTCCTTCCCTCTCTCACCATCTGTCCCGAGACACTCCTCCCAACTCGATTCAACCGCGACTCGCCGTTCCATCATCTGCCCGTCATGGCCAAGGTCGCCGCAGACTTCGAAAAGATCATCAACGACGGTAAGCAACCGTCTCATCCACTGCGAACCGGCTGCCTTCGATACGCGACGTGCGACTGACCATGGTTCCTTTCTACTTTCTCAGGGCGCGAGCGGAAGAAGAATGAGGCTCTCGCGGACAGGATCTTCTCCAAGAACCGCCGCCAGAGCGCCCCTTCGAAGCTCAAGGCTGCACCAGGCCCGTCCCTCGCCAGCCGCGTAGGCGTCAAGAAGGTACGGCCACAGCACACCTCCTGATCCCACCACCGAGCTTAAGCTCAGCTGTTAACGCTCCCTTGTTTTGTTCCTCGCAGCGCAACTCCACCATCGCCCTCCGACCGAACCCGCCCTCCGGCAACGTCAATGGCGAATGGACTCACGACCTACATCACGCTGTCAATGGCAGTAGTCCACGGGGAGGCTCCCTGAGCGCCCGCATCACCGCTCCCGGCGCCAAGAAGGCCAACAAGCGTGCCTCGCGCCTCTCCGCCGCTGTCGACCGCATGGATACCTCATCGAATGCCCCCCAGCAGGTCAACATTGTAAAGCCCGCAAACCCCATGGGCCTTACCATCCGCGGCCTCGCGGGTCCGTTCACCATCATGGCGCAGAACTTTGCTCCCGGAACCACCGCCGCTGACATTGAGAGCGCCATGACCCCTGTCGGCGGGGAGATGGTGAGCTGTAAGATCATCAAGGAGAATCCTATCATCATCGTTGAGATGGCCTTTGCGTCGCGCGAGGGTGGCGAACGGGTGATTGAGACTTTCAATGACAAGACGGTTCGTTTCTTCGACCTGCTTCAACCTCTTCCACATCAACTTACTAACATATACTCTCTCAGGCCGACGGCAGACTAATCAAGGTATATCCCAAGATCGGTGGCTTCCAGGCTACTGAGAAGGCTAGTCCTCCATCCAACGCCCCCAGCGGTCCCCGTAGCTCTCGCAATGGAAAAATTGTCCCCAAAAACAACGGGAACATCGTCGACGGCTCACAGGGATTCCCCGACCTCATGGACACTTCAAGTGCCAACACCAACGGCTCTTCGTCGCGGCCCGACCGGCTGTACAGCGACAGACTCGTAGGTGGCAACGGCAATCGAAGAGGCCGTGGAAACCAGAGGGGTCGGGGTGGCCGGTGAGTCGATGCACAGGGCACTCCAGCGGAATGTCTTATTCATTCTCGTGGAAGCATCTGAGCGGGATTCAAATTCATCATTGTAGCATTAGGAAAAGCTTGAACACTGCTGGTAGGGAAGAGGCAAGGGTTTCTAGTCCGGCGTTTGGGAGTGTAACATATCCTTCGAATCTTTTTTCCAGCATGGGATGGATGACTGGATACTCTGAAGTAGCACCATAGTAGGAGGGTGGCTCGGGTGGTCAACGTTTAACAGATAAAGAATACCAGACCGTAAATAAGGGAACGCGCAAGAAACAAAGACTTGGGCAACTTATCATATTGTTCTTTGGCCCATCTCGACACGCCCGAGAAAGAAGACCAGCAAGCCAGTAGAACTATATGCGGGAGAGTCGCAACCCAAGAATCCTTTTGCTATGCAAACGCATCGTCCTCATACACCAAATCAAGACAAAAGTAACATATCTACAGTCAAGCTACACCTGCGCTGGGCGTGAGCCGCACCCTCGCC